>JFAV03000037.1:0-66658 GCA_000585475.3 Hanseniaspora vineae
GTCAACAAAGCCTTGTTCAAAGCAATGGTGGAAAGTGACGTTGGCCAAACAGCTTTAACTGGGTACACAACAAATCTTCTCAAAATACCAGCAAATCCAAAACCCATGAACTGAACCGACAACGACAGCCAAAATTGGTAACCAAACGAGACATCTTGTCCGTAGTAAATCTTTTGTGTCAAAATGTTGTAGGAGGTGTAGAAGGTACCCATGGAAATAGCAATAATCAAAGTGCAGAACATCTGTTCTTTGTCTGTCCATGGAGTGTCAATGTTCAACGCAAATCTGTGTCCCTTTACGCTGAACCCCCACGATGGAATCCATTTTTCCCAAAATCTACCCATCGGGTACAAAAACATCTGGATCACTGATGTAGAAATGGAAATGGAAACCAGTCTGTGTGAAAACAATTCGTTGAAACCAGCAGAAAAGATTAGCCAAATCAAAGCAAAGAAGTAGGCTCTGAAAGTTTCAATTGGGATGGTTGGATCATCCATCATCGCAGGAGGACAAACAGCTCTGACTTCAGGGTACGGAGAATGGTCTCTTAGCAGCACGGCCAAAGCTTTCAATTCAAAAACAGCAACATCGTTGTTTGGGTCAACACCCTCTTCCGCATACCTGATGAATGATCTGTATTGATCTTCGTCAATGTTTGGATCGTTGTCGTGATATTCAATAGCATCTTTCATGATTTCCAACGACTCATCAATAGTGATTTCATGAACCTTAGTACCCAAAAACTCAACTTCTGGAGGCAAGTCATTCAAATCTTTGACGTCATCAAAATTTAAAACTTTCAATAAGTGCCAGACTTGTTCGTCCGAGTACGACTTGATAGAAGTAATAAATTCGATAGGTTTTTCTCCAGATACGTAGTGCTCGTTGGAAGAAGAGCCATTGTCGTCCGTGGACTTACTAGCAACATCCACGGTTGTTGCCGCTTTTTTCTCAATATCAGACATTTTTTTTATAGTGAGGCTTTGAAATTCAATTTATTTCAAAGCTTGGATGGTTTTTTTATTTTTTTTTTTTGCAAAACTTTTTGAAATAATTTTGAGATTGTAAAAGAGAAGAGACATGTTACAAACTTACAACCGATTACAATCACTGGTTATATAAGACGTTTTTCAACAGTTTTTGGAGCAGGTTTATTGACATCTTTACGTTTGCCAAGACCCACAGAATTGTACATTCTTTCAAGTAACTAATTTTATCAAATGATGATTAAAAAAAATGATAAACTTTTGGCCTAAAAAAGACGAATACACCACAAAATTTAAATTTGAATTCTCTTATCAACGTGATAAAAAGGGCAAACATGCTTGGCACATGCAAATTCTTGCCAGTTTTCAAATATACTGATAACAAAGATTAAATACAAAAAAAAAAAAAGCCAAGACTGACACAGTGTTTGAGCAAAGTTTTTTAAAAGTTTTTGCCAGTAACGAAGAATAAGCTTTTTGGTATTTTCCTTTTTGTCTGATTTGTGTCAAACGGAGCTCTTAGTACTATCCGCAGTAATATTACCATATTTTTTTTTTGCGCCATGTCTTGGCAAATACCAGTTTTTATGTTTCTCGTTTTCTTCTGTGATTTACGCTGTGTTTTTTTTTCGTTTTTTTTCAGGCAACGCTTATGCGTACCTGACCACACTGCTAACCTTAGATGATGAGACATTTTATTTAAAAATTTTGGATCTCCTCGAGTGTCGTTTGAGTGAGTTTCTTTTCGTAAAGTGCCAACTGCCTGTTGGGCTGCTGAGTTTTTTGCGCTTATCAGAGAAATTTATTTTTTTTTTATCCCTGAATTTCTGTATGTAGTCATGCGTACTGGCACAAAATTAATCAGCTTGAGATGACTATCTAAAACATGAAAACTGAAACCAAAATTAGACAATTTGGTAATCTGGATTCTCATGAACAAGATTGTAATGGTGGGTACTGCACTTGCTCAAAAAAGTTTCCTGTACGTGTAAAATAAAGAAATGGTATCTTTTAGCAGAGCAGAACGTCATTTTTTTTTTTTTTATTAATCACTTCAACAAGCAACGCGATATTTCCCTATAATTTTATTTATCAACAATAAGAAAAACAATGATATTGGCAACTTGTCCAAGAGTGGCTCTTCCATTTTATGAAAACAGATCTGCACTTAGACTTTGATGTTATCTTGCAAAAGTGTGCAAATTGATTATGTATAATTTTTAGTGTTCGTTTTCGAATATCTTTTTCTAAACAACGAAATTTCTTTTATAACTTGCTTATCACTTGCTTCAACCGTGGAGATGATAAAAACTAAAAAAAAATTGAAGCCTATTGTTCCCATGGCTTTTTTTTTTTTGCCCATTTTTTTCTTCCCTGGAAATTGTTAAATATTTACTATTCTTCCACGGAACTCAAAAAGTCCCACCACCATCAGTTTTTCACCGCCAATACTTCATAGCTTCAAATTTTTACAAAGCATATCTTGGTGAAATAAAATAATGACCTGGTTAGGCAGTTCAGTGAAATGAGCCATGACTAAATTTTTCCACAGAAATGACAGGATTTAACATAATCATATTTTTATTGCTTGCTGAAATAACACGCGCAACGATAAAAGCAACCACAATGGATTTATGCTTCAAATGATTGTCCATTTGATGTGTCTTGAAAACTTAATGAACCGAGCAGGAACGCCGCAGTTGCTTTTTTCTTTGTAACCCTTAATGCTACGGGACACAATGTGTAGCATGAATTCGGAGCCTCAGTTTTGCGACTGTGGAATATGTAACACGATTTCTAAGCGCAAGAATTTCTTGAAACTCATGTGAAACATAAATTCTAAGCGCACATTGTGATCAAGCTTTTTGTTTATTTTTTGTAATCAACTCTAGCATTTTTGTTCAAATGGGTCACTTAACGTTACTAACAAACACAGTATTATAAAAATAAACAAGTAAATGTTTTAGTCACGAGACTAGTTGTTATGATTTTCTTAAGCAACAGTAGAAGTGCTTTACTGGTCCCACTCATTACATCAAAACGAAGCTAACTTTGCACGGTTTTACACTTTTTTCAGTATTATGTTTGCATTTAAACGCTTCTTCATGTATCTTGAACTCGCTCATATTTTGTGCCTTTACAGTTGAGAGAGTGTTTTTACGCCGTAGTTAATTCTGTGTGCTATAATCAGGCTAAATTGGCTGTAAAAGGAGTAAAAAAAAAAGGTTAACAATTGAAAGAATGGCACCATTTCTACAAGTCCTAAACCACGTATTAAACAGCAAACAATAGTTCACTTACAAAAAATAAGAATGGAAAAAAAAAAAATTGTTATTTGATAAACGTCGGAGACAGGATTCGAACCTGCGAAGGTAAAACCCAATGCCTGGCTATCTATTGAGAAATGAATTAATAGCAGGGCATCGCCTTAACCACTCGGCCACTCAGACTAAATCAAATAACATGCTTTGTTTGTTTATAAAATATTTATATAGGAGAATTAACCCAATACACAATCCGCCTTTTGTTAAAGGTTTGGGATGAAGTTTTACTGTAACCAGGCTTTAGCTCACATGTATAAGGTTGACCGAGCACTTCAGCTCTAATTGTTGTAAAACTTGAGTACAAAAGAATGCGATGAACCATACTCCTTGCTCTTGCTTTTCAACACTATAACGTGCTCGGGCAAAAGTTTGGTGTTAGGCCCACTGCGACCACACTACAAGCCATAAATTTTTTATCAGACACGGCTCATTTTGAAGTCTTTTTTTCGATAGGTGTGATGTTCTTGCAAAGTTTCTTCTGAAAAACTTGCACCAACCATGACGAACAAAAAGGAGAGAAAAAGAAGTACGTGTTGCCAAGCCGCTTTTTAGAAGCGCTCTCAGAATAGGCGTTCTAGGCGTCCCCTGTAAGCAGCAAACGCATATGTGTGACTCCAAGTTTCAGCCTTTTATCAAGTTCTTCTTTTACATTGTATATTTTTTACATGCTCACAAGTCTCGTTGCTTGGTTTCAAACTAAAAACAATGATTTAGAGGCACTTACAACTTTTGATTTTTTCCTTCGTAATTTTTCCTTTTTTTTTTTTTTTTTCCAAAGGTTCTTTTTTTCAACTCCGTGTTTTTTACACAGAATTTCTGTGATGTAATAAGAGCGGGTCCCATGTGTTTTGATTGTCTTTACTTGCTGATCTCAAGAAAGTCGACATAAAATCAAACAGACCCAGCCTTTTGATCTAACAACTTTACTTAACCAACAAAAATTATTTGCAACAAACTTTGGTATTTAAGACTGAAACATCAAAAAAAAAAAAATCAAGACAATCTTAGAGTTCCCCTTTTTTTTTTGCTGCAAAACAAAAATGAATAACACCACGTACTATCGAGATGCGCCTGTCGTGCATTACGTAAACTTCAACCAAACAGGGTCCTGTGTTTCTGTAGGAACCAACCATGGCATTAAGATATTCAATTGTGATCCCTTCGGCAAGTTTTACTCCTCAGCTTCCAGCACACACCCTGCAACTGATCCCGATTCCTCTTTGCCCACTCAAGCAGATGGTGGGTATGGAATTGTGGAAATGTTGTTTAATACGTCTTTGCTGGCTGTTGTGGGCTTGGGTGAAGAAGTTTCGTTGTCTCCCAGAAAACTCAGACTATTAAACACGAAAAGACAAACATGTATTTGTGAAATCACATTTCCAACATCAATTCTATCAGTTAGAATGAACAAGTCAAGATTGGTTGTTTTGCTGCAAGCCCAAATATACATTTACGACATAACGAACATGAAGCTTTTGCACACGATTGAAACCAGTTCCAATCCGAACGGCTTGATTGATGTTTCCAACAACATTGATAACTTTGACTATCTAGTATACTCCTCTTCTCAAAAATTGATAACGTCGGAAGTCAAAGACCATAGTATTCCCGCCAGAAGAAGCTCTTTCAACAACAACTCAACTACTTCGTTGTCATCGTCCATCAATTCGTCTTCTTCTGCATCTTCCTCAATGGGCACCATAAAGGAACAACAACAACAATCGACACAAATCATCACTTCAAATGGTACCTCTTCGAACCTCCACAAGGACATTTTTTCCACCTCTCCTGACACAAGGATCGTTTCCGTCTCTAACCAGGAATATAATGGTAGTTCTGGCAGCACAACAAACACATCGGGATACACGGGCTCTGAAACAGCAGGCTCTTCGAATAGTACTGCAAGTGTTACTGGAGGCAACAACAACAATAACGATAATAACAACTCTAACAACAATGCGCCTATAAGTAAAAATGGAGATGTGATTATTTTTAATTTGAAGACATTGCAACCAATAATGGTGATTGAGGCCCATAAGGGGGAGATTGCAGCTTTGAGCTTGAATCACGATGGGACACTTTTAGCTACCGCTTCTGATAGAGGAACTATTATTAGAGTGTTTTCAACAGAAACTGGGAACAAAGAGTATCAGTTTAGAAGAGGAACATACAAAACCAGAATACATAGCTTGACGTTTAACAGCACTGGCCAGTTTTTAGCATGTACATCATCAAGCAGAACGGTTCACGTATTCAAATTAAGCTCTAACAGCGAACCTTCTGGGCGTTCTACCAACGCTTTACACAACAGTCCCTCTCAGCAAAGTTTGACTGCAAAAATGATGCACAAAAACAAGTCACTATCAATTTCAGGGTCCACTTCGTCTTCTATACGCTCCAATCACACCGGCCACGCCAACTTCGATGAGAGCGATGCCGAGTCTGCTAATCTTATTGATGAGGATGAGGATGAGGATGACGAAGAGGAAAACCAACACTTGAACATTGACGATGAATACGTTGGGAAAAGCGATAACGAAGATGCGTTGGGATCGAAAATGGGTGATGCCGATGGAGAAGAAGAGGATGCGCAACAAAAGGAGGTAGTTCCTGTGGTCGACTCCTCGAGAAGTACAGTGGCTAGAATGATAAGAAAGTCTTCACAAAAATTACAAAGAAAAGCTGCAAAAACTTTGGGCCAGTACTTCCCACAAATAAGAGTAGCTTCAATATTGGAGCCTTCAAGACATTTTGCGTCTTTGAAAGTTCCAAATTTTGACAATGTTCAACATCTGCATCTTACTTCTGCAGCAAACAATGACGTTCTCATTTTTGACAACATGGAAAGCTCAGCGAATAACGGAGCATCGTCCTCTCCGACAAACAACTCTTTAACACCTACGTTAACAAACAACAACAACAACAACAACAACAACAATAATAATAATAATAACAACAATGCACACATCAACTCAATAAATTTACGGTTAAAGGCAGCTTTTGGGGAGAAATTGCTCGATATAGATATCAGAGACTATCCAGAAATGTTGAAGCATAAAAGAACTACCAGTTCTCATGCAGATGAACACCATCGGATTGCATCTGGTGCTTCATCCAGCAATAATGCCAACGACGTTTCGCCAATTAACAGCAACAACTCTCACGCCAGCCTCAAATCAGAAGCTTCCAATTTCATACAAGTTTTGCCTATTTATGTCATTTCAACAGAGGGATTTTTATACAAATATCTTGTTGATCCTGACAGAGGTGGTGATGGTATTTTGGTTAGTCAGTACTTTCTGCTTTACGACTAAATGCACAAGTTAAGATTCTACGAGGTAGTTGATTTAGTCTTTGTTTTATCAAGTACGCACATACAAGTTCAAAATGTAGAATTTTCTTTCGATGATAAGAAGATGTAAAACTTTCCGATCTTTAAAAAAAAAAAAATTCTTCTGTAAACAGTTTATTCTACTCCTCAAATAAAATGATAGGACCCATTGTTTCTATTGAACAGCAAAAGACACATGGGGCAGAAACGGGAGATTGTTTTATTGTAAGATGGTTTTTTCTGCACCTTTCTTAACCCTAAATAATCAGATATATAGAGAAAAATCCTCCTCGTTAATAATTGAAGACCAGTTTAACATTGTCTTCTTGGGATCAGGCCTTGCAAATATGGAAAAAAAAAAAATAAAAATGAACGGCCCAAAAAGACGAACATGCGCTGACTTGTGTTTTTAAAAAAAAGGGCAATTTTTTTGTTCATGTTAAATAGGATATGTAAATTTAGTATGATTAAAAAATACACATTGCTTTCGGAAGTAGCCAAAAAAGATTTACCAGAGCCTGAGATCAGATATTACAATCGATACTGTGAGAAGTACTGGTTCAAAAAGACATATAAAACAAGCCATCATCGGTCAAGTGTTTTTCTTAAGGGAAAAAAAAAATAAAAATACTCAAGTCCAAATACACACACTATTGATGAAACTACCAATGAAAACCATAACAGTTACAACAACTATGGAAGGTATTCTCGTACTGGATAAAACACCCAAATTTTTGATTGCATCTTTCTATTACAATTACTTGGTTCCAATTCTTGGATACACCAAGTGGCCCCTGCATGCAGCTTATGCACTACTTGGTAAATGTGTAAGGTATTTTGGCATGCTTCCTTGGCTGGCGAAAACATTATTACGAGGTATATTTATGAAAAGTTTTCAAGTCATATCATGGGTTCTTTTTAAGCCGTTCGGAATACTTTTGGAGTTTGTTAAAGTTTTCACCAAGTTAGTGTTTGATTTTATTTTTTTCCCTATCAATGTTGTACTCTCAGTTTTTCTGGGGACATCGCTGTCTAAAATGCTGGCTGGTGCCCAGCGTTTAGACAAAAGGGACTTCATAATTATTGGAGAGCTTTTCAAGATTTTCTTCATACATTGGAGTGCATTGTTGTTTTTAGGAGCAGTGCTTGGAAGTTTGAACTCGCTCGTCATGTTCAAGTTGTTGAACAACATCTTTAACGTTAGTTTTCTCAAGTTTGAATTTACACTCAAAGTGTCAGACATTACGAATTATCTGGCCGGTCCGGTAAGGACCGCGTTGAGATTTATTAAGAAAATGGCCAGCCATGCAAAGAGTGAAATTAGTAACGATGACTTACGAGACTCCAAATTCACTCAAAATAAACCATTACCTGCTCCTTCTCAAGCGTTTATTGAGTCCTCGGAGACCGTGAGCACGTTGCCATTAGATGGCCAAGCAGAGAAAATTGCTGTGCATCCTGAAGACCATCCGCAAACTGTACTGTCGTCAAGAGGATCTCTCTCTTCAGTATCGCCAGGTAAAAAACTCTCACAACCCTCTTCTTCAAAAGGCAGCAGAAAACCCAGCATTCATCCAACTGAGCCCGTATTATCTTTGAATCCAAACACTGGAGGGATAGCTATTCGCCGCTTGAGCAGCACGAGGGAAGAATTGGCAACCCAATTGCCTGAAGACTACTTCCAGCAATTGCAAACTCCTGCCAATTCAGATACGGAGAAGGAAGGACCAGGAGTTGAGAAAGCATCAGTGCGAAAAGTGCGCACTTACTCTTACACTTATTCCGAGTCTCAATTATCACGATCAGAGCTAGGCGAGGACGAAGAAGCGGAGTTTGATGATGCATGTGAATCTGTATTCTCTTACTCTGGGGAAGAAACTGCAAAAACGAAAGTAGGCACCCATAGAGGGTCCGCAAAAACAAGCGGTGTTTTCGTTCCTAGAATTCATGCAACCAATGCTGTTCACAAGCCGAAGTGAGTTCAAACAGGTGGCTTATAAAATGGCGCGACGGTTCACCACACTTTTAGCAAGTTGCTTTACAGAGCTTTTAGCTTGGCCGTTAACCTTGGTGTAATGTTAAATCTGCAGCCGGAACCAAAAGCCGCTTTCGGCGTTCGCTAATCGAGATTTACATTAGTCACATGTTTATGTTTCTGCCGGGTCAGGTTTGCGACACACACTGCGAAAAAAAGCAATGCTTTATATGTGTTGGTCAAGCGATTAGCGGAGCGGGAAAAAACCTGCGAAAAGAAGAAGAAAAAAAAAAAAACGAAAATGATGAAAAATGGAAATGGTGAGATGACTCAAATTTTGGAAAAAATATGGTAATATGATTTTCGATCTTTGAACGCTTGAATTACTCACAATGCCTTGTTTCCCCAGATGCCTGGTTCCTCGTTTGAAACTTTGGGCATACTTTAAGCTTTCAATTCTTGGTATATCCAGATATAAATATAGAGTTCCTTTCCTTTTGCTTTTTGAATTTCTTTGACGAAATGTTCGTTTGCATTACACCTGTAGAGAAAAAATGCAAAACTAAACCAAAACCCAAGAACTTTTTTTGTGCAAAATGATCAGAGCCCAATTGAGTTGTCAGAAGAAGGCAATTTTGAGTCATTTGAGATTCAAATCGTCCTCCACTTCTGCTCTAGCCTACAAACAGCTACACAAAAATAAAAAAACTCCACCACTACCAACTCTGGAAACTCCATCCTGGAACGTCAACAGCGCTGTTTCTTCTATTTTGTACGAAACTCCTGCAGCACCAAAAATTCCATCCAAGAAGAAGCAACATGTCTTGAATTGTTTGGTTCAAAACGAACCGGGTGTTTTGTCTAGAATCTCCGGTACTTTGGCTGCCAGAGGTTTCAACATTGACTCTCTGGTTGTTTGCAACACCGAGGTCAGAGACTTGAGTAGAATGACTATTGTTTTGCAAGGTGTGGACGGTGTCATTGAACAAGCAAGAAGACAGATTGAAGATCTGGTTCCTGTTTACGCTGTTTTGGATTACACTCAGTCCGACATTGTCAAAAGAGAATTGTTGATGGCCAGAGTTTCTTTGTTGGGTGCCGAATATTTCGAAGATTTGCTGCACCACCATCATCATGGCGGTGCTTCTGCCACCGAAGCCCAGCAAGATGTCAGATCCAAAAAATTCCATCCTAAAAACTTGCCATTCAGTGAAGTTTTGAGATTGAAACATGAACACTTGAACGATATCACCAACTTGGCAACAAACTTCGGTGGGAGAGTTGTTGATATCAGTGATGCCAACTGTATTGTTGAATTGAGCGCCAAACCACAAAGAGTCACCTCTTTCTTGAGATTGTTGAAACCATTTGGTGTTTTGGAAGTTGCCAGATCAGGTATGATGGCTTTGCCAAGAACCCCAGTCGAAAAGGATTCTACTGAAGAGGAAGACGTTGAAGGGCAAATCAACGACATTGTTGATGTTTCTCAACTACCACCTGGTTAATCTTTGCTAAGCTTCAATATTGAAAGTCTGAGTTTGAATTTTTATAAATTCTCTGTTCTTGGCAGTCACAGTTATGTAGCAGCCATTTACATATGTACACAATGAACTTGAAAGTGGTAATTCACTTTTCTCTATTAATTGAATAATATTTACACGCCTCTTATACATCACAATTATTTCAATCTCTCTTGCAAAAAAACGCTAAAAAAGAACACACCAATTGTGGAAACTGTTCACTTTTTTAGTCAATCAGACCAGAGGTTCAAGGAAAGCATGCTTTGATCTGTAAATAGTGTTGATTCTACCAGTTTTGTAATCGAATCTTCTTGTTGCTGTAGCTCCTTTAGTGGTTTTAGAAACAACTGTTCCTTCAACCGATTCTGGCAGGACAGGTTTGATAATGGATTTTTTGAACTTGACATACTCTGATTTGGTAAAGCAAGTTTTTAATTCGGGTTTGTTAAAAATTTCTTGCGCTTTTTTAACTTTGTCCTTTGTGTTCAAAGGTAGCAGCTCAGCAACTTGAGCTCTAATCTCTTGCTGTTTAGCCAGTTTGTCTTCGAAAATGACGTATTCGACAATGTCATAGTCGTGATTAAAATCAACATACTTTTTGATTTCCGCCAAACAGGATTCAATAACCTTGATATCTGGCATATCATTGTTTTTGATATGAGAGTTGATTTTGGCGGAATGCTTGAAATGAGCCGATGCGTTGAAAAAACTTTCATCTCTGCTGAAACCTTGTCTCAGATTGCTTCTTATCAGCAATAACGCTCTGCCACAAAATTCCGAGTTCTTATTAAAAATTTCATTTGATGGAAAGTTGTTTGTCAAAAAGCCTTCAAAGCCCTTCAAAAGCTCTAGTCTTTTGTTTTCTCTCCCCTCGTGCTGTGCCACAAATTCGTCTTTCGCAAAAAATTGCTTTCTAGTCAAGCTGCTTGCTTCTTTCTCAGCAGCTTTTTCATCACCTATGACCCTTCTTCCAAGTCTTCTAATTCTTGGAGCAAAATGAGGGGTTGGTAATTTTTTTTCTCTAAAAAGCGATATCCCAATAAGGTTTCTTTTTGGGTGGAACGGATCCAAATAGTACTGAACCCAACCTGGTTCTTTTGCAAAAATTGTGTGATCTCTCCCAATGGAACAGTTTTCTCCTGGATAAAATTTGGTACCTCTTTGTCTGTATATAATTTGTCCCGGTTGAACATAAGCCCCATTCCCTTTTTTCGGACCTAACCTTCTCCCTGCAGAGTCTTTCATCGAGGTTTTCGAACCAGAAGCTCTCTTGGTGGCCGATCTGACTTGTTGCAAGGTAAAAAGCAACGCGTTGCTGTTTGCACGGTCTAACCACTGCATGCACAGGCCTGCTTTTTTGAACATGTTTCTGCTTTGTGTAGTATCAAAAAAAAAAAGTGACGCTTCTTGGTTGTTTTGAAGATTTTGCTTACTTGTTTGCCTTCCTCTTGACTCTTGTGCGGGAGTGAATAAAATTCATAGACAATTCATTGCCTAGATCTCAGCATACAGGAACTTTGCAAATTTTTTCGCTAGTTTGGTTTTGATATCATCAAGTTTGAAATTGCCGGGTCAAGAAAAACGTTATGCGTCATAGAGACAAAATTACCACAGGAAAAAGAAAAATAAACCGGGAACCCGTTTTGATTACAGATTTCAAAACATGAATGATAGCTGAAGATAAGAACTCGGCTAGCCAGATTATTGTTAGTCACTATTCGAGGGCTGTCATTTTCGGTCATGGAAACTTCTAATACTTAATATCAGTCATGCTGTTTTTTAGTCTTCAAAAACAAAATTAAACACCCATCAGCTCTTAAGGCTTTTACAGCACAGTCACCCCAAGAGCATTCCCTTTCATCCTGTGTTTTCATGTCTGAAGGCCAAGCTAAGAAAGCCACTGCTTCCAAAAAACCCGCTGCATTCAAGACCAAGGACACACTTGACGATGGCTCTGTCAAGAAAAGAGCACATGGGAAATCTTGCTTGATTTGCAGAAAAAGAAAGATCAAATGTGATCAAACAAAACCTGTTTGCTTGGCTTGTGTGAAGCACGCTTGCTCCATGGACTGTTCTTACACCAAAGAGACTAAAAAATCCGTTTCAAACAGCTCTGCTGGTGCGTCTGCAATGTTCAGTGCAAACGAAACTGCAACCAAAGAACTTGAACAAAAGCTTTATGAATTGCAAGCTAAAAGGGCAAGCCCCGTGTCCTTGGAAACTGGAATTTCTTCCAATGTGATGTCAAACACGAATAACATTGATCAAACTCTTTTGGATGGAAGACCAACGGTTTTGCTTACTCGAGGAGATTCCACCAGAGGTCCGCAATCGGAATCTTTAATGCAGCTTTTGAATAAACAAAGCAACGAAATCAAGTTACAGCACAGACTTGTAGATGCCAATCACGAGCACAACACAATGTCTCCGTTATCAAACGCAACTTACAGCAAACTGTCTTCTAAAATTAGAAAGACAGTCAGAAAGCAAAAAATGATCAAAGAATTCTCTGAGTTTAAAAAAAAGTTGGAAAGCCTAGAAGCTCTACTGGAAGGTAGTATCAAAGAAGAAGAGTTTGAAATTGAGCATTACTCTCCATCAAGCGATGCTTCGTTATCTCCTTACGCTACAAACTCTTTAACTGCCTCTGACTATCCTGAACTCAAGTATATTCCAAAAATGAGTTTTTACGACGGTTTTGAACAGGTGAACGTTTTGAGTGCCAGATTATTGTTTTTGGGCCCACTTTCTCCATCAACTATTGTTAAAAAAGACTCTTTTTGCATTGTTTTGAGTGCCATGATAAACAAGACAAGAGATGATATTGCTAAAGCGTTGGAAGTGCAAACGGAAGAAAAGTATCAGGGCTTGAGAGTCACTGCAAGACACATGGCAGAACAAGTTAATATACATATCAAATCAGACAGTAAGATTGTGAACGAAGAAGAAACGGATAATGATTTGCTTGAAAATGTGAGAATCAATGGCGCAGCAAGAGGTCAGCAACGAATGCAAGACCTTTCCACACCGGCCGAGGCTCAACAGCAAGTTTCTGCATCAGAGCGCTACTCAACTTTTGGGATTCCAGAAAACAACGACAACAATGTTGAACAAAATGAAGATCGATTAAGGAAAGCCAACAGCTTCCCTGTGATGGTTGCTGATGGAACAAAACACGTTCAGGAGCAAATAAATTTTAACACTCCGAGCCTTGAAGCTTCTAATAAGAGCAAGGATGGCAGGGCCCATTCCATTTCCTATAACTCTGGCCCGCATCCTGGTTCAGTTGATGTTTCAAAAAAAAGAACATACAGTAACAATGTTCAAAACAAAAATAACCCAAAATTTAATAAAAAATCAAAATCATCAATATCTCATTTGATAACGTCTGGGGCTGGGGATGACGAAGACGAGGAAGCAGAGGAGGTTTTTGAACAAAAGTTTTTGGAAAACGAAGGTCTAGATGAAATGGACACGATTTTACAAGAGGGGAAGATTGCTAACAACCCGCTATCGGTCGATAACCTTTTGAACAAAAAAATTGGGAGTTCAAGCAACTCTCGTTCAGGCTCAACAACGCATCTCTCTCCATCAAACCCTATGCTTATTTCCTCCAATACAAGCGACATTCGCTCTGAAAAACTACCACCTAGAAACATGCAATCACATATGCCAAGTGCTTCTTGGAGAGGGAGTTTGCAAAACTTGAGGGAATCACCGAGAGCCCAAGCAGTCAGCTTGGATGAGTCTCAAGTTTTAACTGGCCAGCACAGCTTCGAGAATGATGCTGGCAATTCGATGAACGCCGGCTCAAATTCAACCAACCAGGCTTTTGATCAACCTCACACAGATGATCAACAAAAGTTGCTAGATTTGAAAACGCAGGCGATTCCACAAACAGAGTCAAAGGAGCTGTTTTCTGAGACATTTCAGCCAAATCTGCCTCAAGCTTCGCGTAACGCTGAAGATGACATCAACATGTGGAGAGCTTTGGATAATGTCTTGACGAAAATACAGAAACAAAATAGCAAGCCACAAGACCGCATACCAGAAGGACTGTTTGGCCAAAGCAATGACATCAAAGGAAAGCAAGAATTGGATGTGTTAATGAGAATCAGATGTATTTTGCCCTCCGCCAAACTTGTCAGAATGCACATTGATAACTATTTCAAGTCTCCGATTCATGGGTTATATCCAATTTTGAATGAAGACTGGTTCAGAGATACAATGCAAACAGTTATTAGCGGCCTTGACAAGAACTCCGACCAACAACCAAAAATTAACGCTACAAGAAGATTTGATCTTTCCAAGTTGGGATCTTTGTTGGTTTTACTTAGATTATCTTACTTGCAGTGCCCGGAGACGTTGGAGCAATGTCAAACTGATACCGAGAGATTTTTGTTGTCCCATCCTATTGGTCCAGAATTCATCGATACGGCCCAAATGTGCTTGAACTTGTTCAAAATGCTTAGAAAAGGTATTTTACCTGTTTTGCATTGTGCTTTGCTTTTGAGGGTTTACCGAAAGTATGCACCTGAAGACGGAGACATAGTCGATGGGACAGACTCGGAAACGTTTACCGGTTTGTTGGTCAGGTCTTCGACCTCTATCGGGCTTAACACTGACGTTGCTAGATCACACTGGGTTCAGGGACAGCCAATGTATATCGACCAATGGAGAAAATGCTGGTACGTTGTTTATTTTTTTGATTTCATGGAGGCTTTGAACATGGGAAATACTCTATCGATAGATGTGGACACTTTCGACACAAAGTTGCCCGAGTTCAAGTTGGATCCACACACAGGTGTAAATCCGACATACATCTTGGACCCTCAGCTAGAAGATGTTGTTGTTGGAAACATGCAACGAGATTTTCAAATGACTTTAATATGCCGTGAACTTTTGTGTGCTATTACTAATAAACGACAAAAGTTTTCTGTTTTGGAGCTTCAATCAAGTATTGATAGACTGGATCAATTCATCAGAAAAGAATACGGCGCTGATATGAAATCTATTATTGAGATGCCTGCTAACACATTACCTCAAACCGTCGCAAAGGTTAATTGTTTCAAAAATTTTGTTGATATTAACTCCTTAATTTTTATGGTGTACTTGCACATTTTCATTCATATTGACAAAAACATTGTATCAAACCTCAACGCTATAAAGGCAGATCACTCTGTTGAAAGTAACATGGAGCTGTTCCACTTTTATTTGAAAAAAGTCATATCTTTATATATAGAGATGGAGCCTGCTTTGATTTTGTGCTATGAATCAAAAAAGAAAGAGAAGAACAAAGTTGAGGAAATTTTTGGAAAGAGCACTAAACTTTTGGTGATTCAAAGTTGTGAATATGTTTTGACGAGATTTAGACAAGGATTGTATGTTGTCATAAGTAGAACTTTACACTTCCATTACAACTTTTTATGCAACGTAGAGGAAACCTCAATGGAACAGATCAATCCCGAGCGGAAACAAATAGCAGCTATGGTGTCTGAGATCATTTCTTGTGCAATGGATAAGTTAGAATACTCTGACAGTATTTGCAGACTTTTGAGTCAAAAGTATTTTCAGATATGGAGAATATCAAAACACAGTCAGTTCATGTTTCAATTGTTGAGCAACATGGAGAACAACCTTTTTGACAAAGCTTCCAAAATAAATAATGATCACCGCAATGAATGTAACAACACTAGGTTTGCCATTTATCCGTTTAAGTATATTCCGCATATCAACTTATTCAGTCACTACAGACTAATACATTTCCAAGAAATCTTTTCTACTTTGTCATCGGTGAAATGGAACGTTTTTTCAAATTTCTTGACACCTGAAGAGTTAGCTGAAGCCAAAGACTATAGACGACATGACAGAAAAGCTTTTATCAAAAATACTAGAAGATCCAAGAAATGCGGTTCAAATGGAAAGTCAGCCGCTGTTGGACTAGAGAAAAGTGTAAAGAAAAAGAACTTAAAGAATGCTATAAAAAAAAATGAAGTGCATAACGCTAATGGATTCAAAGAGACTGGTTTTGAGAATGAAAAAAACATTTCGCCTAATATGCACAGTTCTCAATCATCCAGCACACCTGTTGTCGGTCAAATTGACATTCCAATTGATGAAATTGATAAATTCTGGTATAGCACTGTTATTAATAATAGTAACGTTTTTGCTCAAATGCCAAATAGGCTGGCCAGCACGGGTGTTCCGGAGCTCAATGCCACAAATGGGGATTCCTCTCACTTTGACGATGCAAACATCAAGCACCTGCAACGCAACCTGCAAGTCACGGCCAACGTGCATCCAAATACTTTGCAGGAAGGGCAACCTCACTCTACTCATTTCCCAACAGATATTTTTGACAAACAAGAGCTTTCAAAAAACGCATCATTAGGCCAAAGCAATACAAGTAACTCAAACGCTACGCCTTTTGATCCAAGCTTTGGAAACAACGAAGCACTAGATGAGATCTTTAACAATAAAGATATGCTTAAAGCTCATGTTTTTCAGAAACTTCAGGAATTAAATGCTCAGACCGAACCACCAAGCCTGGAGAGCTCTATGGCTTACTCGGGTAATAGAACTTTTGAAAACAGCAATAATTTTCGTCACACCGCTAGTTATGCTGAAACTGAACTAATGCAAAACTCCCATTTAAGTGAGCTTGCAACAAACCCTGCTTCAAACTTGAACAGCACTATGGATAATAAAGTTATTGGAACAAATAATGGATTTAGTAACTCTGCTAATGCCTCACACACTGCAGACTTCACAAGAAGTTATAATGCTAATGAACCAAGCTCTGGCTATGTTCAGCCGGCTAATACAAATCATGCCAATTTTGTAGCCAACGATGCTGATCCAAGTATGGGTTCTGGTCACAAAGATGGCGGTATACAAGTATTTGATAATATTGCAGATATTTTGAAAATGCAAGAAATGTTCAATACTGATTTTTTGTTTCCTGGTTCAAATTCTTATTACAGCGACGAGATTAATTTTTGAAGGTCAGAATACATGATTATGGTGAGGGGGAAGCGTTTTTGTTTTTTTTTTTTTACTCAAACAATGGAATAAGAAATAGTATATATATATAAATATACAGATGAAATGGAACTTTTGTCTTTTTACAATTGTGATTCCAAGTTTTGTAGCTGCTTCAAAACAGCCGATTTGGCGGTACCGCCAATAGCGTCTCTTCTTTCAACGCTTTCTTCAAAGTTAAAAATTTTGAAAACATCTTCACTAAATCTGGAATCGATATTTTGATACTGTTCTAAGGTTAATTTATCAATTCCGCTCAGGCTGGTTTTTTCAGCCAAAGCAACACACTCCCCAGATATGTGATGTGTTTCTCTAAATGGAACCCCTTTTCTGACCAAATAATCAGCCAAATCTGTAGCCAGCATATCCATAGTTAAGCTTTGAAACATTTTTTCTTTGTTGATGTTTAGCGTGGAAATTACACCGGTTGCAATCAAAATAGAGTGTTCAACACTTGTCATGCTATCAAATAGTGGTTCCTTGTCTTCTTGCATATCTTTGTTATAGGTGGATGGAATTGACTTTAAACTCATCATGAATCCACACATTGAACCAAAGACTCTTCCAGATTTACCTCTTAATAACTCTAGAGAGTCTGGGTTCTTTTTTTGAGGCATTAGAGAGGAACCCGTTGAGTAAGCGTCGTTCAACTGAATAAAACCAAATTCAGCAGTGGAGTAAATAATAAGGTCTTCTGCAAATCTGGAAATGTGGTTCATAAACAAGGACGACCAAAACATGATCTCGACAACAAAATCTCTGTCAGAAACAGCGGTCAAACTGTTCCCGATCGGCTCGCTGAATTTCAAACCCGTTGCCAAAAAATCCCTGTCAATGCCATATGGGTGGCCAGCCAACGCACCAGCACCCAAAGGTGACTTGTTCAGTCTTTCCAAAATCTGCACAAGTCTTTTGTAATCTTCAGTAAAGTAGGTGGCGTAGGAACTCAACCAGTGCGACCATCTGATAGGTTGCGCTCTTTGCAAATGGGTGTAGCCAGGCATCAAGACATCAATTTCCTCACGCGCTCTGTTCAAAATAACCTCAATAAAGCTTTTCAAAAATGGCAGCAGCTTGGAACTTAATACGTCTCTGCAATACAATCTCATGTCGGTGGCAACCTGATCGTTTCTGGATCTCCCGGTGTGAACTTTCCCGGAAATGTCCTTTCCTATGATTTCTCCCAATCTTCTTTCATTTGCAGTATGGATGTCTTCATCTGTGACAGGGATAATTTTAAAATTTCCAGATTCCCATTCTTTGTGCACTTCATTCAGGCCTCTATCGATCTCACTCAATTCGTGGTCAGTAAGTAGTCCCAATTTGTGTAGACCTTGAGTGTAAACCCTTGTTCCCTCTAGATCCTGTGCGTACATTTTTTGATCGTAAGGGATTGAGGCATTGTACAAGTTCATAAGAGGATCAGTTTCACCAGTAAATCTTCCACCCCAAAGCTTATTTTTTTGTTCAGACATTCTCGATTGTGTGTGTGTGTGTGTGTGCGTTTCAATACGTTTTTTTGATTAAATCGATAACGACTTGGTTGTTGTGGTTGTGCTTTTTTTGAACCTATGAAGAAAATTACAATCAGTCTCAAACATCCAAACTTGAAAACTTAAAAACAATTGCTTTATATACCTTATTTAGAGAAACTTGAATGTTGTTCACGGTATGTGAATCTCGTATCTCTGATATTGCTTTGCTTATCGCGCTCGGCCGTGATAACTGCCCTAATAATTGCTGCGGAATCTTAAAAAAACGTAAACAAAACGAGTAATGATGAAAAAAAAATGGTACGTGCTCGGTAATGAATCCCGTCGCAAGCGTGATGACCAACCATCTGTGACTCACTTTTCCAGAAAAGAATTCGTTGAAAAAAGAATTTCGAGCTTTGAAGATCAAAATCTAGTGTTACACCCTTCTACTTGCCATTTGGACTTTATTGCTTCAATGAAACTTTTTTATCGAAGGAAAATTAGCAGCAGCAGCAGCTTTCAGCGGTAGACACAGACATCAAGTTGCTTTTACAAAGATGACACAGTTTGTAGACTAAAATACTACGTTTCAAATGTTATTTTTTTTTTTACGAACAGATAACTAACAAAGAGCAACGTTGGCATGGCATTTACACACAAAATCACATGATGCAAAAGATATTTGATAACGCTCATGGGGTGGCTCTACCGGAGAAACGTGGGTAAGAAACACATTCTCTGACGGTGAATCTGTTACACAACCAGGCCAAGATTCTTTCTGTCCCCAAACCGTAACCACCGTGTGGACAAGTCCCGTATTTTCTTTGGTCAATAAACCAGTAGTATGGAGCAGGATCAATACCTTCTCTTTTGAAACCTTCTAGCAACGCGTCAGTGTCTTTGATTCTCATTGAACCACCAGTGATTTCACCAACAGTAGGCATCAAAACGTCAACGGATTCAGTGACTCTTGGATCGTCTGTGCATTTTTCCATGTAGAAAGATTTGATTTCCACAGGGAATCTGATCAAGAAAATTGGAACACCAATGGTGTCCACCATTTTTCTTTCTGCGGCTTCAGCAATGTCATCACCGAATTTGAAATCTTCACCGTCTTCGTTTTTAATACCGTGTTCTTGCAACCATTTGATGGCGTCTTTGTATTCCAATCTCATGAATGGAGCTTCTGGGGCTTTGAAACCTGGGTTCAATTGTTGAATCAATGGTCCAGCAATTGGGTCTTCCAAAACGTATTTGACACTTCTGACTAGCAAGTTTTCGATATGTTGCAAAAAGGTATGAAAATCCAAAAAGGCCAATTCTGCTTCAATATGGGTGTATTCACTCAAATGTCTTCTTGTGTGAGATTTTTCAGCTCTGAAAGATTCAGCAACACAGTAAACATCACCCAAAGAAGCCAAAAAGGTTTCCAAGTATAATTGGGATGATTGGGTCAAGTATGCTTCTTCGCCGTAGTAGTCTAGTTTGAACAAAGTGGACCCACCTTCGACTTGAGTTTGAACCATGCTTGGTGGGGTGACTTCTGTCAAATGTTCTTCTTCGTAAAATCTTCTCACAGCTTTCAAAAAAGCTGCTCTGACTTTCATGACGGCACTCAAAGTTTCCCCTCTCAAGGCCAAATGTCTTTGGTCCAATAAGATGGATGGATCAGCATTTTCTTGAACCTTGTTGGTGAAAGCGTCGTCACCGCTTGGTGCTAGACCAATGATTTTGTAGTAGTCAGCAACCAATTCAACACCACCTGGAGCAGATTTCCCTTCTGGCAATTTGGTGATGGTACCATATAGTTCGATGGAGGACTCTAAAGGTAGAGCTTGTGCAGCGTTGGCACAGTCTCCACTCAGAATGGCTTGCAAGTAACCGCTCCCATCTCTAAGAACCAAAAAAGCCAATTTTTTAGAAACCCTCAATCTGTGAACCCAACCGGAAACTTTGATTCTTTTGTCGACTAATTCGTATGACTGGTAGATTTTGGCTGGAACGGCTTTAGGTAAAGATTCATCCAGTTTCAAATCTTCAAAAGCCAAAACATCGATTTTTTTGGTGATTTCTTGAACATTGGCTTCTTGTTGTTGCTGTTTGATGGCTTTCTTTTTCAAACCTTCTGCACCTTTTTTAGCTTTTTTCAATGCACTTGCAGTGATCAAAACGTATTCTTCAACAATAGATTTATCTTCTTGTTCAGTCTTTTTGAAAACAAATAGTTTTGGTTCAGCAGAGCCGGCTGAAGCAGAAGAGAACAATGCGTAGGCAGCAGTTTGAAATGGTAATTCTTTGGTACCGGTTTGCGTGGTAGCATCCTTACCGGTAAATTCGTTGATGTATAATTCAGACATTGTTAAAAATCTGTGTGTTTGTTTTTGGGAACAGTCTTTCTTCTTTTTTGTTGAGTCATTCAAATGCAAAGGAAACAAATTCGAGTAAAATTCAAGCTGATGCCGTTGCTAAATATGCCAAAGATCAAATATTTCAAAAAAAAAAAAAAAAAAACTGCTTCTGATTTATCCGCTCGACAACATCGAATAAGGCATTGACAGGAAACATTTTGCAGTTTCACAGATTTGAAAATTTTTTCTCGTCATCTTTATTCTCGCTCTCTCGTGTGTAATGACTCACAATGAAAAAAAAAAAAAAAACAAAAAACAAAAAACTGTGAGCGTAACTGGGCAAACGATCATCACGTGAAAGCAATAACCTATTGAAAACTAACAAACCCATAGAAGCAGGCCTAGCGTATCTCTTGGTTATGCCCATGTTTATTGGTTAAATGCTTAGCTATTAATTAGTAATTCTACATCTTTACGTTATTGTCGTACGTATATATCAATACTATTGAAAGGTCGTTTTTCTGTCAAAAACATGCAAAGGGGGGGTCGTTCTCCACCACTTTCTGTTTTTGTTATTGCTGATGTACAGCGGCATCTTCACCCTCTGTTGTTTCCACGATGCTGGAGTTATTGTCGTCGTACGTTGCAAATGAAAGATGTAATTCACAACCACCATAGACGTAATTGTCCAATCTATCAACGCACATTTCTGCACTGTCTAGGTTGTCATACTTTACAACTGCTTCACCGTTCATGTTCCCGTCCACAAATTTCAACTCTGCTCTGCTGACTTTCCCAAAAGTGTCAAATAAGTCATACAAGTCTGATTGTGCTGTAGATAAAGGTAGATTCGAAACGTAAACAGTTTTGGACTTTGTAGGGCCGTCTGAACGGGCACCTGCAACAAAGTCGGAATTCATTTGGCGAGAGTTTCCGTTTCTTATCTGTCTTCCGCTAGATATATTTGCATCGGTGTCTATCAGTTTGACATCGTCATGTTCATTTTGACTATGTTCACTGCTGTTTGCGGCTCTGGAGGTGGCTCCCCAACCGTATCTTCCCTTCTTGCAGTCCAATTTTCTGCCTTCCATTTCATATCCAGCGTAATATGCAATGCTGTCTTCTGCCTCTTCAGCGGTTTTGAAATAAACAGTTCCAAATCCTCTCGATCTTTGGTTATGATCCAAAGATATATCGGCTCTTTTCACATCTCCAAATTTTTTGAACATGTCTTTTAAAGCTTGCCAATTGATACTAAACGGCAAGTTGGCAATAAAAACTTCAAATCCGTCATACAGCTGCTTGCTGCCCATGTCTTTGCTTGAACTTCTTATGCTATTATTGTTAGTGTGTTCGTTGTTGATATAGCTGTTGTTGTGATTACCGTTCCTGGTTCTGTTTGAATCTCTTCCTCTATCATTTTCAGACCTAGAAGAAGACGCAGAAAATGTTGACTGCGATGAAGGAGGTGGTGGGTTATCTTCTCTAACAAAAATCTCTCTTTCCATAAAGTTCGAGTGGTCCAATTGTCTGATGGCAGCGTCAACGGCACTTCTGCTTTCAAATTCTACAGTCCCCATACCTCTGTGTCTCCCCCTGTTGGTCACAATATCTGCTCTAATGACACGCCCCACTTTGGAAAAATAGTCCTTCAAGTCTGTGGCTGCGCAATCGTAGGGTAAATTTCCAACAAAAACACTTTTGGAATAATTTCTGTTCATTTTATCTTCGTAAGAAGCGCCCTCCACTCTTGGAGGAGAATATCCTACCTGTGGTTTTTTGTTCACATAGCTGCTCGTGCTGCTGGTACTTCCTCTGTTGTTGTTGTTGTTGTGGTTGTGGTTTCTGGGACGGCCGTTGCTGCTCCCATGTCTGTTATTGCTGCTCGACACGCCAGAATGATCACTGGATCTTCTTCCGTTGTCCCTCAAGCTACTGCTTCTTCTGTCGCCAGGACGACTGCCACTGTTCCGGCGTTCGCTGTGTCTGTATGTGCTGCCAGTGCTATGCTCGTGGTCATTGGTGCTTCCTCTCGAATCTCTTCTGCTGTCAAAGCTTCTGCTGTGCTCTCTAAAGCTCCTTCTGTCCTCGGGATCTCTGCGGACAGGAGATCTAGATCTCGAACGCTGGTAGTCGGATTCTCTCATTGTATGACAAAAATTTTTCAAATTTTCTAGAAAAAGCTGTTTGGAAAAAAAACACAACTGATATGATGCGTCGTGCAGCGTTGGCCTTCTTGAGTTGTGGCCTCCTGTAGTTGTTGTTGTTGTTGTTGTTTTCGAGCTTGTAAACCAATTTAACACTGTGAACTCAAGTTTTTAGGTGAAAAAAGCGTTCTTGTCGTCATCATCAAAACAAGCTATTTCACGTTTACTTGAGTGGAAAAAAAAAAAAAGTGCGCAAGAAAATTTTTTTGCCGTTCCAGAACAACAAGGTTAGGCGAAGAGAAAAAAAAAAAACAGATAACCGGTTTAACGGATTTTCAAGAGGGTAACGGGTTTCGGTTCTGTTTGCAAAGTGCGCTCGAATACGCAAGAGTTCAAAAACCGACAGATGCTAAGTTGTTACAAAATAGTGTTACTGCATACGTGGTTTGGGTTGCATAGCCTAACGTTAATCATATGCGTACCCCAATAAAGTACGTTCAGTGCACGGTTTACTTTTTGGGGAACGGCAATACCCAGAACCGCTCGACTTCTGTTTCTTTGTCGACTTCTTCTTCTCCGTCAAATCTCAAGATGCATGTTGGTAATCCGTTTTTTGTTTGCGTTTTACCAATGACAAGCGCTGAATAAAAAGTTGTTGTTTCTGGGTACTTGGCCAAAACTTTTGTACCCACTGGGTAGGCTTTTAGTTTTCTTGCTGACGCGATGTTTGGGTGAGGAGGGATCAAAAGAATTTCTTTCCAGTTGCACTTGTATGAGGCTCCCGGATTCCCGAAATCGTCTGGTTCTGGATCTTTTATTTCAAATTTAGTTCCTTCGCTGTTTAGTATATTCGTCACTTCACACTGGAACCAGTCTGTAATTCCGCTATTCTTCTTCATCGGTTTGTACGCCACCTGTGACCCCAGTAAAACAGGCTCATTTGCATTGTACTCGCTCGCATAAAAACTTTTCCCGTGCTGTACGTTTTTGCTGCTTGTTGTTCCATGGTGTGCTGGAACTTTTGTTTCATCTTCGCGTAGCATATTACTGGTTTTCGTATTCGCATTCTGGTCTGTAGCGTCCTCAGAAGCATGTTTGCGTCTTCTTCCCGGCAGTGCCGCAGTGTCTTCCGGAACCAAAGAGCCATCTTTGAAAGATTTGGCTCCTTCAGCGATGGAGACAGCCGCCTGTGCTGACACATCAGACTTGTCATTTTTGTATTCGTGAACCGATGGTCTGCCCCTTTTCCCCAAAGAGGCAGGAAGTTCCTGCAATTCGGGTGTGCCAAGCAATTTTCTGCGCTTTCTTCCGCCACGACCGCTCTCGGCCATGCCATGTTCGTCGTGGACCAGCGTATGTTTAGAATCCGCACCTTCCGTCCCGTTTGTTTGAAGCTCACCATTTTGGTTTCCAAGATTGGCTGCAAAATTCTTGTCCAAGTCCTTGAGCAATCCATCAAGGTTGATTTGAATTTCTTGCAAGATTCTTTTTCCCCTGGAGCAGTTATCCTTGTGCTGCAACTCTTTCTGCTTTGAAAGTGTTGTCTCAGATTGGGCGTCCGAAGGGTTTTCTGCGTTTGCATTTTTTGCAGCATGGTAATCAAATGGGATTACCTCGTTGGCGTTGAACAAATCTTGTAGCAGAGAGATCACTGTGTCCCATTTCTCATTGACCCCATTGCTAGTAACCATTTTTTTTTTTCAAAATTCACAGATCGAGTTAGTAGTTATCTAGATATATAAGTTTGCCTAATGGCACAAAAAAAAATCACCCAAACGTATTTGTTAGTATAATGGTGAACAACCAATTTTATATTGGGCTCTAGCTGAAATTTTTTCGTTTGCTTTCTTTGCAATACTTTGATTAATTAATAGAAAGAAAATAAAACAAGACACTTTTACAACGGCTTACAATCCCCACAGGGAAAAAGCATAAAATTATTTTTGAAAAACGTCATACGACAAGAGAGATAAATAAAACAAGATTCGAATGAACCACAGAACAAAGAATCAAATTTCAAAGATATTTACCAAGAGGAATAAAACCTAAAAAGATGATTTCAAAAAAATAGTTAGATAAATCTGAAACACAAAGTATATAGGTGATCAACGCAATAACAAAAAGAACTAAATGAGTCCTACACAAATTGAAAAAATAACCTATACAAAAATAAAGGTGTCACATAACCTCATAACTAGTCCTACCACACATGCAATTCATACCTCAAACCCTCTGAAAACCTATGTCCTTCAAGATCCTACAACATGCCTAAAAAACTGACATTGTAAACAGAAGGTTCTTGTTGTTTCGGGTCCAAAAAAAAAAAGGAACACGAAATTCTCAGCGAAAGAGGGAAAAGAGAAGAAAAAACCTGTTTTGTAAATGATTGCCACACACACACAAAAAGCACTCAAAGTCACATGACTAGCAACCATGATATAGACGAACAAATTAAAATAAACCTCCAAGTTACCATACGGCAACTTCTTTCTCATCTGGTGATAACTGTGCTTCCTGTCCCCGGAATATCGCTAAGCATGAACTCCCCCAGAATGTCATTTTTTACAATCAAATCCATAACCCCGTCAATCAAAACAGGCGATTCGCCTTGCCAGAAAGTGCGGCTCATCACTCTTCCCAAAACAGCACTGTCCACGACTTCCACTTCTGCGTCATCAAGCTTAAAAATCAATTTCATGTGCACGGGTTGAGCATGATGGTCCTTATGGAGAGTAGCACCACTAGTCGCGTCTTCATCATCGTTGATGTATTCCACTTTGCAGTCCTCCCATACATCCATCGTAACTGTCAAGAAATGCTTGTTGGAGATCTGGTCAATGATTTTCGTTTCGCCTTTCAATTTTTCCACAGAGATTTCCAAGTCAGTGACATAAGGAATAAAGATTTCTGCATAACCTTGACCTTGCACTTTGTAACTGTTCGGGTTTCTTTTATTGTTTGGGTCTTTGATGATCTTGAACGTTTTTTTATCTATACCAACTTCTCTTAAAAAATCACTAGAGTTTAGAGTGAAGTTCACATCAATGGGAAGAGGAGTCAAGGCAGGATTCAAAATGTTTTTGACAGAGGGTGGGTCTTGCATGGACTTGTCGTGAATATCGCTCTGATGCAATGGATCATAAAGCGATAAAAACGAAGTCTCCACAACACCCAACCGTATCGCCTCAGAAGAGTTGAACACTTTGTTTAAAAATAAGTTCATTGGAGTGACTGTGTTGATGTCATCAGCATAGCATACGCCATTGGTAAACTCAAAGGGAAACCCCTCATCATAAATAGATCCAAAGATTCTAAGTGCTTTTGCACTATCTTTTTTTGCATGCTCCACCTCTTTCTCTTCGTCGTCCTCCTCCTCCTCCTCAACTAAAGCGACTTGGAAAAAAGTCTTGGTGCTAGGAAAAATGATGTTCAAATTCTCGTTACAATCGGGAAAAACTGGTTGCCAGGAGAATTTGCGCAAAAAATGATTAATCAAAGAGGTGTTTATGGTTGACGCAAAAAATTGCTGCGCAAAACTTTCAGCTCTTTCTTCATATATCATGTCAATATTAAAATCAACTTTCTTGTTTTGTGGATCCCCTTTGATTTGGAAATTTTGGAAGTACACAGAGCCGTTTTCTTCAAAATCTTTATTCTTCCCCGATCCCAGAAGAAGATGGCCTAAGGTACGGTTCAGCAAACTCGGTGTAGTATCCAGTGTCCAAAATGTATTTCGTCACGTCAAATTTGTCGATGTGCAAGTTTTTCAAAATAGGCAATTTGTGACCCAAGAAAGTTTCTTTGTAAACGTTCAAATCCAAAACACTAAATATTTCAATGTTTCTTTGCAACGCTTCTCTGTCCTTTTCACTATTGATAACTTTGATGATTTTGTAAAGGTTGGTCCAATTCAGTTCCAAAAGAATCGGAACATACACCCTTGTAGTGACGTTTTCCATCACAGAAAAGCATAGCAGCTCATCTTGCGAGCCAGGCTTCAAATTGCTTAAGCTCCATTTTACACTATCCGAGTGGTAACTTTTCTCATTATCTTTGTGCACTTCTCCCACAACTTCAATATTATCCACCATGATGCACATATTTCTGACAGCATGATTCATAGAAAACCGCATCAGTTTTCTCAACGTTTTGTCACTTGGAAGCAACCCCAAACTGCTAGAAGTAGCTGTGAAAGAAGCATCGTTTACGGAGGACAAATAATCAAAAGAAACGTCTGCCGTGATGTTCAATTGTATATGTTGTGAGTTCAAAATGCGCCAGTCAATATCTTGGACATCTATGTTTGTGCTATTTTCAACAAAAGCCTGCAAATAGTTGTCGCCATACTTGTTATCAACAGCTCTCATCAACGGTACGCTGAAAATCATGCATCCAATAGGCAAAAGAAAACAAATGGTAAGAAAAAAAATCAAAACCGTTCTCAAATAAGTGTAGACACGACTGCGCTTCTTGCTCAAAGCAAAAGACTCCTCCATTTCCCTAAACTGCTCATCTGCGATTTCTGGGGTGGAAATAGCAGCATAGCTGTTGTGATTAGAACGAGTGCTTTCTTCTGGCCCGGGTCTATCCAAACCAGTTTCTGTCTGTTGAGGTTGATGTGTTTGGACCTTGTTGGAGCCTGTGTTGGTGGATAGTAAAGGAGTGGTAGAGTCTGCTTTACCCATTGTTGTAGTTTGTGTATCTGGTGTTTAGTGAGGTTTTTTTGTTGGGATTTATAACAATCTTGATTTCTTTTTGGCAAGAACTCTTATTGAAGAAGTCAAAGATTTTTCTCAATCAAGCAAAGTGTAGATATTGCTAATACCAATGAATTTTGTCAAGATGCTCTTGATAATCAATCGCTGCATTCGTCAAGATTTCTTTTTTACCCCTTGTTCCTTTTCTTTCTCTTTCTCTTTCTCTTTCTCTTTCTCTTTCTCATTCTCCTTATCTTCCGAGGGGAAAAAAACCGGATGAGTTTGAGCGTCTCTCTGTCTCTGTCTCTACAGACCGAGTCTGCACTTTTTTCTGCAAAAAATTCGGAGTTACTCAAATGCGGAATGTTAATGTTGTTAATTGAGTATTTTTATATGAATAAGAGGCCCGTATGAATTGTTTTCTGAGGTGAGTGTGTGTGTCAGAGCTAATTCAATTAATTTTGAGTTTTGATATACTTTTCGTTTAACTATAGCTAAAATCAGATTTGTGCTTTGGAAAAATAGACTGGAAAAAGAGCCAAATACCGTTTCACGAAGTAATGAACTTCTGGCTAGCTTTAAAACTCCATAAACCTGATAAGAATTGATGAACTTCAAATTTATCTACTTTTGTTTTTACCTCCCCTTTTGCTGTGTTGAATTTTTTGTTATTAAGATTTTTGTCTCAAGGTAATCAGATAACCTATAATCAAGAGCTACCTAAAGACTCAAAAAGAAAACAAAAAACCAAGACCATCAAAAACAACTGTTTTTCACCCAAACAAGTTTGTACTTAAGCTTAGTAACCTCGGTCTTGAGGAAAAGATGGCTTGCTGAGGGAAGGGGAGGGGGAGTTCACTTTGAGATACTGTTAATATTCTGTGCTGTACATTGTTTCTCCAATGATAATGTAACTTTTTGGATGTTTGAGTCTAAGCTTCGAAACCTACTAAAATTATTGCTATGATTGCCTCACCAAAGTTATAAAACTTAAAAGTCCAAACTAATTATTGATATACAGTCAGGTATGATCACTGTTCCTTTTCCTCAAAGTGTCATTTCAGCAAACATCCTTTTTTTTACCTTCAACCTCTTCTCGCGCATACAAAAAAATCAGGAGCGATCAGCATTCCCGAAGTGCGTTTCTTTTTCTCTCACCGATGAGCTAACCGAGAGCTAAACGTTGTGAATGATCCTTACTGCAAAAGTATCTACTTCTCTTAACTAGGTGAATTCAGACCGTTAAGTCCAACTATAAACAGCGGAGCTACCACTGAAGCACAGAAACAAACTGGAAATGTTGTACTTAATTGGTTTAGGACTGGCGTACCCTGAAGATATCACCGTTAGAGGGTTGAAAGCGGTTCAAAAATGTGAGCGTGTCTATTTGGAACATTACACCTCTATTTTGATGAACTCTTCTATGGAAGAATTGGAAGAGTTTTACGGGAAAAAAATTACACTGGCAGACAGAGAGATGGTTGAGAGTGGATGTGAGGAAATCATGGCCAATGCGGACAAAGTCGATGTTTGTTTTTTAGTTGTCGGTGATGTTTTTGGTGCCACCACTCATACCGATTTGGTTTTGAGATGCAAACAACAAAACATCCCTGTTGAAGTCATCCACAATGCCAGTGTCATGAATGCTGCTGGGGCATGTGGTTTGCAGTTGTACAATTTCGGGCAAACTATCTCTATGGTTTTTTTCACTGATTCTTGGAGACCTGATTCTTGGTATGATAAAGTTATGGAAAACAGAAAAATCGGTTTACACACCTTGGTTTTGCTAGATATTAAAGTCAAGGAACAAAGTATAGAAAATATGGCTAGAGGGAGACTGATTTACGAACCTCCAAGATACATGTCTATTGCACAATGCTGCGAGCAATTACTAGAAATTGAAGAAACCAGAAACGAAAAAGCATACACTCCAAACACTCCTTGTGTGGCTATTAGCAGATTGGGTTCGAACAAACAAGCTTTCAAAGCAGGAACCATTGAACAGTTGAGCCAGTACGATTCTGGGGAACCTTTACATTCGTTAGTGATTTTGGGAAGACAGACTCATGAGCTAGAACTTGATTACATTTTGGAATTCGTTGACGACAAGGACAACTTTAAGAAAATGGTGATTGAAGATCAAGAGTTTTTCAAACCAGCCCCATGGGTCCCTGAAGAAGAAAACATGAGTGACTGATATGCCGTTGCTATTAATTTTATATAGTCTTTTGTGATTTCAGAAATAATGCATTTTTGTCAGTTAAATTCAAACATACAGGCTTCTCTTGTCGAGTTCAATATTATTTCAAGTTTTTACCCGACCCTCAGATTTTTCATGGTTTGTTACATTATACGCAAATAACAGTTTGGAATGTCGTGCACTAGCTGAAGTTTGCGCCTCATAGTGAACTAAAAACGACCATTAGTAGCATAAAACACAGTCTCAAGAGACACAAGAAGCAAGCAAACCAAATACGCAATAATGATTGAATTACAATACATGCTACTTTTGAGCAGACAGGGCAAAACAAGAATGATCCAATGGTACGACTCATTTACATCAGCAGAAAAACAGATCATTATTAAAGACGTGACTGCCCTTGTGCTTTCTCGTAAAAGCAAAATGTGCAATATTATCGAATGCAATTTGCATGGCAGCACAGGAAACACACATAGAGTGATATACAAGCGGTATGCCAGTTTGTATTTTATTGCAGGTATAACGACAGCGGGATCGGCAAGGGATAAGAAACTTGCAGGCCAAAATAATACAGGAGCAAATACAAGCGAAGATTACGTGGATGGCGACTCGAACGAGTTGCTTGTGCTGGAAGCGATCCACAGATACGTGGAAGCCTTGGACTCATATTTTGGCAATGTGCGTGAACTGGACATCATTTTCAATTTTGAAAAAGCCTACCATATAATGCACGAGATGTTCAGTTGTAACGGGTCTATTTTAGAGTCTTCGAAAAATGACATTTTGAGCAATGTTGCCAAAATGGATCAAATGGAATCAGTAGACAACCTAAGCACAGTTTTGAGCTGAAAGGAAAACATCACTACAATTTACGGACTAGTATTTATTTTTTTTTTTACTTTTTTTTTTAATTTGGTGTTTATTTGGTGATTTGAAGAATATATAATTGCATATTTAACCTGTAATTTAAGTTTATTTAGAGGACAACAACTTGGCGAAGTCCGGATCGCCAGTGAAACCTGAACCATCAGTGTTATGAACTGATTCCTTTTGTGCTACAGCTCTGATTTCATCGTATAAAATTCCGAAAATGTACGGGGTGTCGTCGTATTCTTCCATGTCGTGGGCCAATGCTTGGTAACTGACATTGCTCTTACTGCATGGGTGTTTTTCAACGTGCAAATTGACAAAAGATCTGATAAAGTTTTGCTTACCGGTTTTATCTAGGTCAGCCCATTTTTGGTAAGATTGCATGTGTGATAGCGAGGTGTGGAATTGTCTGATTGGGGATCTTGCAACAGTTTTGCTGATTGGAGCAATTTTGGCAAAAGCGGTCAATTGTCTGTTCATACTTGTCGGTTTTGTTTGGGTGTGCTTCGTGAATTAATGCCTTTACTTTTTTTTGAATTTCGCTCTGAAACAATTGATAGTAATACAATCCAGGCAACATAAATTACACAGACACATGTTATTTATATACCATAGTAGAAGGAAAACAAGGATTCCAAGAGTTTCCTCATCGAATTTGAACAGTAATCAAGACTAAGTAGTTTTACTGTAAAAACCATAGGATCTGACCTCATCAATTGACACAATCACTCAAATCCATGCATACCTCTGCTGAGCGTATATATTAGACAAAAGTGTGTACGTCACTGGATTCCCACTCCAAATGAGTTCGCAAGCAAACCTGATAAAGACAAGTCTAACGTCAACGACGAGTGACGTTTTGGAAATTGGCTTCCGTCACAAATTTTTTTTTCGCCTTCCCCTTAAGTTTTCCATCTCAACAAATAGAAATTGAGTATTTGAGATGACTTTGAAAGAATTATTGTCCGTGATACCGAATCCCCTGTTCGGATAAATAGTTGAAAAAAGTAAGTACGTCATGTGATAATATACCGACAAGATAACTTATTTCCGACGGTTTTTCATGTTTACGTTAGTCACGTGAGCTAAAATAAGAAAGACCACGTTCAAACCAAGAATTTTCCAGATTTCTGACTGCGGGAATCAATGTATCGCGTCAAAATATCGACTTTGTCCGTATTTTTCTGACTGAGGTGTGTGAAAGCGTGCAGATGACAATTATTTGCGATTGTTGCAATAAAAACAGGAAGCTCCACAAGGAACGACAAATCAAAAAAAAGAAAAGTTTTTCACGCAAGAAGGGAAGTCCCTGGCGCCAAATGATTTACGTGACAGTTGCATGTGATGGAGTTGTGACTCATAAAAGAAGACTTGTGATTGCTAGTAGGTAAGATGGCCTGACACGTTTGATCTGGACATGTGAAGGATATTGGTTGTTGTGAATTACAAAAAAACTTTGGAAGCTAAAGCTAAAAAAAAAAAAAATAACAGGAAAAGTCTGCTTAAAGACTAGAGCATTGCTAAAAGCCTAAAATAACCAATTAACCACACTAACGCGTAACACTTATAACGCTTGATTGTAAGAGTAAAGAATAGCATAAGCTGAACATAAAAGAATCTTTGCATGGGCTGGTTAGATATTCACAAAAGCAACTCCACGAGAGTTCATCACGAAGAAGCACATAGAGGAAGCCCCGAAGCTTCTCATGACGTGGACAAAACATATTCCACCGAGCTAAACCATCTTGCTTCGGCAGACACAGCATGTTTTCCTGATGAAAATGAGGAAAAGAAAATTCAACTCAAAGAAGAAACAGAAGAGCTGCTGAACTACTCAGTATCAAACGATGAGAGCAATTTAAGCCAGACCGAAGAACCGCATTACTACGAGGGATGGAGACTGGTGGTGGTGTAGGCGTCTTTGAATCTGATCTTGTTCATTGCAGCACTGGACATTGTCATTGTCACGTCTGCTATCGAGAAAATTTCAGAGCAATTCCACGATTACTCTAAGTCTGCGTGGATCATTACAGGGTACTCATTGCCCAGTGCTGTTTGCTGTTTGATTTGGTCTAGAATCGCACAGAAACTAGGGAAAAAACTAAGTGTGGCGCTTGCTGTTGTGGTTTTTGAAGTTGGGTCTTTAATCGTTGCCGTTGCAAACTCCATGAACATGCTGATCGGTGGGAGAGTGATTGCTGGGATTGCCGGGTCTGGAATTCAAACATTGATGTATTTAGTCGGTGCCACTGTGGTACCAGAATCGAAAAGACCCATTGTTTTCAGTATTTTGTCCTTTTCGTTTACTGTGAGTAGTGTTTTGGGACCTTTTATAGGTGGTGCTTTCACAAATGCTCCGAGTGGAAGCATTTTGAGTTGGAGATGGTGTTTTTATATCAATCTTCCAATTGGCTTCTTTGCTCTGTTTATTTTTTGCATAATTTACAAAGATCCTGAGTGTGATGCGATCAAGATATACAAATACTGGGCTGCAAATCTTATTCCGAATTTGAAGAAATGCAAAACAAGAAAATTCTACACGCTACTTCTGCTAGAAACACTTGTCACCTTTGATATGATTGGGTTTTTAAGTTCTTCTGGTGGATACATTTTGACGCTTTTGGCATTCACTTTTGCCAGTGGTGAAAATTGGACATGGAGAAGCAGCATCGTGCTGGCATTTTTCATTCTTGGTTTGATCTTGATTATTTTCTCATTTATCTTTGAATACACCTATTACGACAAAATGGTTGCAATGTTGAGAAAAAAATACAGCCAGAACAGGGCCATTGATTTCCACTTTGATCAGGCAGCCCCTTTGTTCCCTCAGGTGGCTATCAGCAACACGTACATTGGGTGTGCAAACGCTGCTGCTTTGTTTGTTATTCTGGCTTATGGCTGTCAAGCAAATTACGTCATCCAATACTTCCAGCTGGTTTTCAACTATTCCGCTTTAAAAGCGTCCATTAATTTCATCCCTTTCATGATTTCGATTAGTATCGTGTGTATGTTTTGCGGTGTCGTGATGGCTCGTACTGGACACTTGAAGCCGTTCATCATAATAGGCGGGGTTGCAGCAATTGTTGGAAATGCTTTGCTTTCCATCATGGATGGGGCGTCAAATGAAGCTGAAAAGATTGTTTTTTTGGTCATTGCGTCTTCAGCTTTTGGGTTTGTTTCTCAATCATCACTGATCAGCTGTCAAATGCAACTGGACAAAGAAGACCCAAAATACATGACTAACTTTGTCGGTGTCACTGCTGTGAGCAATTTTTGTCAGACTTTGGGGATATCCATTGGGTCTGTGATTTCAACCATGATCTTCAACCTTTCATTTATTGATAAAGCAAAGAAACTTGATCCGCCGGTAACTTTGACAGCAGACGACCTTGTTTCGTACATCACGTCTCATTTTGAAAGCCCCAAAGCTAAAACCTCAAACATGGTATCATCATCAATCCACAACGTTTTTTACTTTTCAACAGCGATTGCCGCCGTGTCTTTTATTTTGTCTTTGTTCACCTCAAGCAAAAAATCGCCAACAGACAAAAAGTTGAAGAAAGGTTTTCAAGATGCCGAGGAAGATGCTTGAAAAATAGTTAGATACCACTACCAATGAAAAATGCTAATAAATAACTAATAAAACATCTGATTTGTAATTTCACAACTAGAACGGGATAATCTGTAAAAGGTTTTAAAATTTTGTCATTTATGAACGCCATTTGTGTGATAATTCATTTGTTTTTGCCAGTTAAAAACTCCTGGATCTTCATGGATACTTTACTGATAGCATTGAAGTCATGCAAATGAAAAGCAATTCTGAGAAAACTCTTGAATTTTTACCCAAACTTGCCGGCTTTAGTAATTTATATACTATGGAAACAAATTCAAAAGTTGACTCCTTCATATTAAGCCCTAGACTTTAATTCACTTACATGAGTCGGTCATGAGCTCTAATTGTTCAAATATATGGCATACACCTGCTACAATACATATTTGTCAGTAGTTTTCAAAAGCCGAAACAAACCATTCAAGTGTTTGCACATCATCTTTATGTGTTCTATCTCAGTTCCAAAAATTATGAAACTTCAAAAACGAGCAAAAAACCTCCACATGTAAAAATATCTGCTCTAGCCATAGACGGTACAATTATTTTTCAGAAATGACAGAGAATGGCCAAACGTTTTTAGACTGTTTGTTGATCTTTTAATAAAAAAAAAAACATGCCAGGCACCTTTAAAAATGTGCAGGTCTTAATGAATCTCCGGCTTCCAACAAAACCCAGGCACAACCGTTTTGCTTTTTATTGTCTTTTTCCATATTGTTGTACTCTGCTTTGAGTACCAAGTAAAGAATTTTAATCTCTCTGCAGACTTTTTGGAATATGCAAGAGTTTTATCACATATACTACATCTTAGCGCCAATGCGGTGACCAACATAAATGCTCAAAATCAGAGCGTTTTGGTTCCTCTCTCTGTGTAAATATTCCAAAAGTTCTTCCTTTGTGCATCTTGTTTTCATCATCAAGTAAACCATTCGAAGAATCAAACCCTACAACTCTATCAGCCAACGCATGTGAAAGCAAAGCATTCAAGAAACAGATGAGCAAAAGCGAGTATAATTGGTTTGAACAGCGCAACCAGCACTCTAAACAATGACATGGATAGGATCGTCAGGGTGTGTGCGTTGGCATCTTAGTAAACTAAGTGTTACTAACATTTTTGGCACTCGGGTTTTCTCCTACCGCCCTGTGTGCTAATAAGCTTGAGGATATTAGACCGCATAGCATTCTCGCTTCATTAATACGACTTGACTGTTTAAACGCGTTTCAATTTAGGAACCCATCTTTGGGCTTTCCATGTCAAAGGAATTTTTATTTTCGATTGATAACGTCTTCGAGATCAGATAGATAGTGCAATTAGCTGACCGTTTTTTTTGAGCTGCCGAGGAAAACACGGTGTTTGGTTCGCGTTTTTTACTTTGGGCGTTTCAAGTAAAACACAACCTAAAATCTAAACTTCGGACTGTGCTTAAAGACGGGACGCTATTACCGAGGAACGTTCTTTACTAATACGCGTAAAAGTCTCCTTACCGGTTTGTTGTTATGTCCGACTTGTTTGATTTTAAAAAAAAAAAGATCTGCACCAAATGTGCCTGTCTGGAGTTGAACTCACGATGTTTACAATTTCTATTGTTATGTTGAAACACTTCAGTGCATACAAAAGCTCTGTTTACATCGATGACCTGCTTTTGTGTGCAAATTAGATATCTAATCTTACATGCATAATTTACGGTATGTTGAGTTTGTGCACAGATCATACTTCATTTTCATGGCATTAATTAAGGCAATTCAAATTTGTGCGCAGACTAAATCTTATCCTATATACATATCTTGGTTTCTTTTACTGTTTTTTAAGTTTGTGAACACTTCGGAAGAAAATTAATTGCCACCTTGTCAGTTTTAAACTTGGATCATTTATTTGAATTTACAATTGGTGGTTTGGTGATTTTGGATTGTTTGTTGGACATCAAAAAACATAAACCCCCTACAACCCACTATCACAAAATGCCTCACACAAACAACTTTACAAAATCAAACACTCGCACAAGGGTTTTAAAAGTAGAAACCCCAAGAGTTTTTTGCAATATCAAAACTCACCTTGTTCTTTTCACAACTGATGTCAAAAGGGTATATGGTGAAGCTTAAGATTATTTGATCTGTCTTGGTTTCAGGATCAGTTATGAGTATTTTCATTGTCTTTTGAAGACAATGCTTGAGGCTTCCAAAAATGATTGGTTTATGCCAGGCGGATATTTTCCAACTTCTGATTTGTGTTTAGCAACGAAAGATGGTTTGCCCAATTGAAAAACCAATGGAGGAACAATGTTTACGAGCCGAGGTTTACTCAATTGACTTCACCACTACCCTTTTTCAGTATTTCCTCCAAGGGCGATCGTGCAGAAATTGATTCAAAAAATAACACACTTCAACTAGCCAAGTACACTGAACAATTGACCTCACAGTTCAATGAGACCTCCGAAATTCTGGAGTTTTGGAGACATGGCTTTTTTGCCTACCGTAACTGACAAAAAAAGCTCAATCAGCCTATCAATTTCCAAGGAAAAAACATTATTGAAAACACCGATCATTCACAAAAGCTCTGACAAAAAAAAAAACTTGTTAAATTTGTTGCTTGTTGGAAAAAAAAATTAATTCACAAAACAAGAAGCTTATCAAGGCCGTCGTTGCAAAAGAAAAAGACGAGCAAAGTTTTGCACAATGTATACGCTGAAGTCGCCGCTCTTTCAACTTCCCCAAGCACAACGCAGCAGGTCACAAAAGCAACCTCTCAAAAATTCCGAGCAAAGATCAAACAGATTGGTAAAAAAGTCTCAACATCTGTTGAAGCTCCTAAAAAACTATTAAACTGTTCGAAAAACACTGCAAATAAAAAAGTTAGCCCATCAGAACAAGCATTAAAATGAGAGTTCCAAAGTCATTTTCCACTATACAAAATTTCACATTTAAAAATCTAGTTTATTCACATACTTTACAGACCCAACAAGTATTGATGAGCTGATGCCTTCCACCGTTTCAACAAGTGATGAAAAAGCAAGACAATCCACACCACCAACAAGTATTGACGAGATAGTCTACTCTACTAACCCAAAAAGTATCTATATTCAAAAAAACACCAAAGGTAAAGAAAATTTGTAATGTTGCAAATAACAGGAATGTAATTGTTTGAAGTGCAGCTCAAGCTGAGTTAAAATTTGCAGAAAAAACGTTGAAAAGTCTTTACCAACCAAAACTATCAGCGTCCTTGTTCTTTTGATCTGATTGGCACAGTTTGGTCCCTCACAGCAATAGTTGAAAAAAAACTTTATTTTAAGGAGGATCGGTTTTTTATTGAGAAAATCTAAAACATTAAGCTCACGTGTAATTCTTGCCTTCTCTTTCTTGGATCTAAACTATACCTTACTGAATTGTAGTGAATTAGTAATCAATTCTTTGCACTATTTTCAGCCCTTAAACAGTTGATACGGAACCAATTTTGAAATAGCTCATAGATGAAACAAAATTGTAGTTATACGCTTAGTGTTTGTGACAAATATGCCAGCACAAAATTATGGGTTTGCCTTTGAGAGTTTTTCGAAATAAGCTCGTTCTTGAAACACGAACTTTAGATTTGATTTTCTGGGTGCAGTACTCCTAATTGTATTTAAACTTTGTCAGGTCGTTTATAGTTTTCTTGATGCATTGTCTATTTCGCGCTCGGTTTGACGAGAATAAATAATTTCGGCTTTGTTGCACTAAAATTGGTAACAGTGAGTTTAGTCATTTTTTTGGCAAGAAAAAAAAAAAATCAAAGTGCAAAGAAACGCGCAGCGGGCTTTTACGGCGAATATCTTCAGAAATCCCGATTACTCATAGCCACAAAATAGTGACATAAACAGGTACAGATACGAAAATGATTAGTCAGCGTGCCAAGCCAAAATTTTATTAGTATCGTTTTGATTGCTAAGCAATGGTATAAAAGAAAATCAGGTACGTGAACAAAATAAAAAGACTTCAAATCTAAGCTTGACTTGGTGAGATTAGCTCAGAAAAAAAAAACCAGCAAAAATCACCGGAGCTTTTTGCAACATATTACATAGAGTGCTATCTAAAGAACACTGAAAAATAAATCTAATGACAGCTGAATCTTCGCAACAAAGCTCTTACAGAGAGGCTACTTATAAAGACAGCGAACTACAGCGCATCTCTTTTGAAAACACGTCAAAAGAGCTGACAGACACCTCCAACAGCTTGGATGAAAAGGATTTTCAGAACAACTACGAAGAAGAAAGCGTGACATCTAAAGAGGTGATCCGAACGCCAGATCCAGCTGCTCCTCAATACTATGAGGGATGGAGACTAGCAATTGTGCAGCTTTCTCTAAACTTGATTCTTTTTATTGCTGCATTGGACATTGTTATTGTCACGTCGGCTATTGAAAAAATATCTGAAGAATTCCACGATTATGCCAAATCAGGGTGGATTATCACAGGTTACTCGTTGCCAACATCTGTTTGTTGTTTGATTTGGTCGAGAATAGCGCAGAGACTGGGGAAAAGACTAAGTGTCGCTATTTCAGTGGTGCTTTTTGAAGCTGGGTCGCTTATTGTTGCTCTTTCCAACTCAATGAATATGTTGATTGGTGGGAGAGTGCTTGCAGGTATTGCTGGTTCTGGTATTCAAGTTTTGATGTTTCTGGTTGGTGCAACTTTGGTTCCTGAACAAAAAAGGGCCTTTGTGTTGAGTTTGCTATCTTTTTCCTTCACTGTGAGCAGTGTTGTGGGTCCTTTTATTGGTGGTGCCTTCACAAACGCTCATAGTGGTGGTGTTTTGAGTTGGAGATGGTGTTTTTACATCAATTTACCGATTGGTTTCACGGCATTGGCTGTGTTTTATTTTGCGTATGACGACCACGACACAAGCATTATGAGCATATTGAAATACTGGAGAGCTAATCTCAAAAGAGACGTGAAGAAATTGAAAACGAAAAATTTGTACACAAAATTAATGCTCGAGCTGTTAGTGTCCTTTGATATGATCGGATTTATAACATCGTCTGCAGGGTACATCTTGGCATTGTTGTCTTTTACCTTCAGTAACAGTGACGATTACTCATGGACTAGTGGACTAGTGATTGCTTTCATAGTTGTTGGTATGTTGCTGATCATTTTCTCCTTTTTGTTTGAATATTTCCTTTACCACAAGATGGTGAGTCATTTGGAACAGAGATACTCAGAAAATGAAGCTCTTGCCTTTAACTTTAAAAGAGCCGCACCTTTATTTCCTAAAGAAGCTGTACGGAACATGTATATCGGGTGTGCTAATGCAACAGCCACTTTTGTCACTATGGCATATGGTTTCCAAGCAAACTATGTGATCCAATACTTCCAATTGGTTTTCAACCAATCAGCAATGAAAGCCTCCATCAATTTCATCCCATTTATGATTTCGATCAGTATTGTTGTTTTCCTAAGTGCTTTAGTCATGTCCAAGACCGGTGCCATGAAACCTTTCATTATTTTAGGTGGTGTTTCTGCTGTTTTGGGTAACGCTTTGTTGTCCACCATGGATGGATCATCAAACGAAGCCAAAAAAATCATTTATTTGATTATTGCTGCTTCTGCTTTTGGGTTTGTTGCTCAGTCAACGTTGTTAAGTTCCCATCTGCAGTTAGATAAAACTGATCCAATGTACATGCTGAAATTTGCTGGTGTCACTGGGGTGAACTCTTTTGCCAAAACAATGGGTATTTCAATTGGATCTGTTCTGTCTACAATGACTTTTAACTTTTCCGTAATCAACAAAGCCAAAAGTTTGTCTCCCCCAGTCACTTTAACTGCAAACACCATTGTTTCTTATATTACTGGAAATTACACAAGTCCAACGTCTCCATTGTCCAACATGGTATCATCCGCCATCCACAACGTTTTTTATGTTTCTACGGCTATTTCTGCCGTAGCATTGATTTTGTCCTTGTTTACATCAAACAAAAAAGTTATGACAGCTAAGAAAGCTAAAGAAATTGAAGAGCAAGAAGAAAAACAAGATTTGGATGTTTAAGAAAGTTGCCTAATGAACCAAGTATCAAGATGTTCATTTCTTTTCGTAAACGTATTTATACAAAAACGCTTATCGCCAGAATGTTTAGGATCTATAATAAAAGTTGAAAAAATATAATAAATTATAGTTTTGGGGGTTTTTTTTTTTTTTTTTTTTTTTCTTTCAACTATTGAGTTGATTCTCTGAAGAAAAAACAGTTCCAGATGTGGTCTTGATCAATTTTGGTTTCCACCTCACCATGATGATTTTTTCTTTTACGACCATTGTTGGAGCTGTGTGCATCTCCACTGTTTAGCTTGAACGACTCTTCTAAACTTGATTTATAGCGCAAAATCGACTCTTCCACAGAGTCCTTCATCATAATGGTCCAAACATAGGTCTCTGTGCTTTGCCCAATCCTGTTGATTCTGTTCACGGCTTGCAGCTCATCACTGTTGTTGATGATAGGGTCCAAAAATATGATGTGACTGGCATTGATTAGCGTTAAGCCTGCAACTTGCCGTTTGCTGTTCAAAATCAATACTTTATAGTTTTTCGTTTTCTTGAATTCAGAAATCGTGTGGTTAAACTCAGTTTGTAGCAAACCCATCGTGCTTAGTGTTGGAACCCCAGACCTGTTCAAAAGATCTTTCAAGTAGGCCATGTGGTCTAAATTTGAAGTGTAGATTAGTATTTGTGCAGACCCACCATGCTGCAACTCAATGTACTTGATAATCTTGAAAACATAATTTATCTTAGACCCTAAATCAACTTCAATATTTAATGTCATAATTTTGTGGAAATCTTTGCATTCTTCGTAATCACCAAACAATGAGTTTTGTGAGGTATTAGAGGCCGACAATTTAGATTGGGTATTTTGGTTCAGATTTGTCACATTTGGAGAACTGGTATTGTTTTCATGTGCGTTAGCCAAATTGCTGTTGTCCTCCGTTGAGGTAAACTTGAAATCATAAAGCTCTTGCAAACTGCTTGTCTTTGTAGAGCAAGCTGGGCACTTCAAATTTGTTTTGGTTTTTTGTTTGAACCACTCAAGAATACAATTTTTGCAAAAAAAATGCCCGCATTTAATCATAGAACCCAGAGTGATATAATCCAAGCAAATCAAACAAGTTAACTTTTCGTTTTCTTTCAAATTTTGCAAAGTCTGCAAATATTTTAATCTGGATTTGTAATTGCTAATCTGCGTATTGGCTGACTTCCAAACGGAATCAAAATTTCTGTAATCGTTCTGTACCTTGTTAAAAAGTGTAAGATCCAATTGATACAATGGAATCAAAGCATCAGAGATTTTTTGCAAAGAGGAGTAATAATCCGTCTTAGCGTTATAAATCACATTAAGGAATTTCAAATGGTCTCTTACACGCTGAATCTCTTTGAACATTGCTGGGAGATTTCTTGAGTATTGTAAAAGAAAATACTCAAAATCATTGATCAACTTGTAATTTTTCACGATTCTTATGTTTTCTATTTCGTTGAAAATCATTTTAAGCGAGTGCCCTTGAACCATCGGCAAGCCTTTCAGCATTGTCAAATGTTGCTTTGAGTATTGTTTTGTAGTTGCTGGCTTGTATTTTTTGATTGACTCTAATGTTTTATCGTCAATCACTTTTGCCCTGTTTTCTAAAATGGCTTCAATGCAATCAAAAATCGAAAAAACCAGGTCCTGATTTTCAATAGAGGTTTCATACTCTTTTACTTTGACTTCGTCTGCCGCAGTGTCGCTATCAAGCAAAATCGGTTTGGATAACAATTCTTCACTTTCTTTTATGTAAGTGTTTATTGCTGCAGCTTGTTTATCCAAGTTTTCAAAAACGTAGCTCAATTCTTTGAAGATTTTATCCATCGCTGGGTCGCTGCTGTAGTTGTCATTTTTTGAAAATCCCACAAGAGAGAGTGCAGTGAATCTTGATTCATTTTTTGCATTCATTTCTAATATTTTTGATCTTTCTGAATCAACTTGCTGAATTTTGTTTTTCAAAAGCTGTCTTCTAATTAGTTCTGCTTCATTATAGTAATGCTCTTCCAATTCTTGGCACTTGTAAATGTCACTCATTTCAGCTTCATCTTTGACCAATGCTTCATCTTTTTCTAATCTTTGACTACCCTTCAAGTAGTAACCTGTTGCTAGGAAAAAATAGCATTGGTGTAACAGATTAAGCAAAGTGTGGTTTGTGTCTTTCACTCTCGTTGTGGATTGTTCAACACTTGAAGAGGACTCCTGTTTGGGTTTTGTAAGCAATGTCTCCTGCTCTTGTTGAATCATCTCAATACATTTATTCAAAGTTTCCATACCCACATCGACTTGAGATAGGGTTTCCAGTTCATAGCGTCCTTTATAAAGAAGAGTTGTTAGTTGTCTTTTCAAAGAATTATCAATCTCCTGGTATATGTCTTTTTGCATTTCGGCCAATATATCTTCCATTGAAGATTTAGTTTGTGTAGTGTTGATCAAATTTTTCGAAAAAGTTTTGCTTTCTGGTATTTGGAAATTAATACAAGCCATTTGCAATTCCTTGAGCCATTTGTTCATCAAATCATTATCTGGTTTCCAAACAGGTCTCTGTTCACCACTAGAAGAAGACGAAGAAGCAGAGAAAGAAGAGAAAGAAGATGATGATGAAAATCGGGGAACCCCAGTCTCAGTATATCCTGTTTCTTGTAAAAATTTCTGGAAAAGATTTTTATACTTATCCTGCTCAATATGTTGAAACTGCAAAGGGAGCAAAAGTTTTTGCTGTTTTGGAATGTTGATTTCATGGATTACAGATTTTTTCGAATGTCTGATTGGAATGCTAAACTTTATTAGAGTATCGTCAATTAATTTGTCAACAGTCATTTGTGATTGTAAATCGGAATAGGACCCTTGCTTTCCTAAAGTCAGTATTTGATTTATTTTTTTGAAAACTTGTGGTATTATGAATGGAGCTATTTGCAAGTATGCAAGGATCGTTAAAAAGTCAGCAACACTTTTGTTGTAATTGTTTGACACGATTGGTGTCCCGGAACAACCCCATGTATGCACTCTTTGTAAATTTGAACAGCACTTGATTATGTTGTTGTTGATGGATCTTCCGACGCTTTGAACTTCATCCAAAACAATTCTCCAAAACTGGATTAGACTCAAGGGAGACGAGTAGTCGTATTTCAAAAAATGTCTCAGATTTTTCCCCCCATTGTCCTCTGAATTTTCAATGTCTTGCCCATGATGCCTTTTTGAGAATTCTGTGTAATGCAACTCTGAAGATATAGTATGGTAGGAAGTGATGACAATATCATACTGTGCAAGATTTTCTGCAATTAACGTTGGTGTGATATCTGGGAAATCTTTTTTCAAAAAATTGAAACCTCTGTAGTGGAAGATCTTCAAGTCTTTATCCTGTGGTGAGTGCAATGTTATTTCATCTATCCATTGGTTCAAAATATTCTGTGGAGTGACAATTAATGTTGTTTTGCCCTTGATGTAAGGTCCAAGACGCTGTGCCAATGACGCATTGTTCCCTGGTTTCCGTCTTGGATTGAGTATGACTAAAGACAACAACTCAATTGTTTTCCCCAACCCCATTTCTTCACATAGCAAGCCTTTTGCTCCAAGTCTTTTTTTACTGAGAGGTTCATTTCTGGTTTTCGGCACGTATTCATTGTAATAATTGGTTGCCTGCTTTTGTGAAATCAAGTATTCTGTGTATATGTTGTAATATCCAACCCCGACAAAATTTTGATACCCGTAAGCCAAATGTTGATTAAGGAAATCTAGCACTGAAATGCCTATTAATGAAGATCTGTTTTTTTGCTCTTTGCCAAGCATCCAGGACACGGTCTTCTCTTGAAATGGCAATAAGTTCAAAGGTTGTAGTGCATTTTTCTGTTCTGTGGTTAAAAAGTAGTGGGATTTGTTGCCGTTTCCTGTAGATCCTAGTTGATCAGTGGTGTGTTTGATTATTTTTTCTTCAAAAAGCTGTCTGACGTTGACATTGCTTTCCACTTTAACCTCATTGTCTGGTTGAGGATATATGAAATTTATCGTGTCCTTTGTGTAAGTATTGAAATCGTTTGGCTTATAGTACAAAAGATAGTCTAACTTTAGGCACCATTTTCTTTTTGAGTTTCCATTGCAAAGGGTTGTTGGTTTTTGAAGGTAAAAAGTTGAGAATACATTTACTGATTTGTAATCCAAGGGAGTTTTGTAAACAAACTCTACTAGTTCATCTGCGGAGCTTATTTTTCTTTTTTTTTTTTTTGATCTTCCATTTCTTGGAGTTGAATAACCCTTATCGGCGTTTTTATTACTGAAAGCAATCATGATGCTCACCAAAAATGCTAGTGACGTGTTGCCACAATGGTCTAATGAATAATACTCGTTAAGGTTGATCTCTAGTACTGTTTTCCAGTTAGATTTGTCATTTGTAGTTTGCGGCAGTCGTATTATTATAGAGTTTTTTTGCTGGTTATATTGAAGCCCTGCGTTCTCATATGCATCATACTCGTCTACATTCAATATGTTTTCAGAAAGTAATACTTGCTCGTTTTTGTGATCACTATTGCTTTTAGTATCTTGATTGGTAAATATCAGCTTTTCTATGGATTTGTGACTGTACGCCTTGTTCTTGTTCAAGAAATTCCCGTACATCATTGAAACCTGGTTGGCATCATCATTTGCACTAAGCAGTTGGTCATCACCATTTCTCGTGTCATTTAGTAAAGCATAGTCATCAATGTGATAAACTGTGGCCCTCTGTCCATCCGAGTTGAAGTTCATGACTTGTTTGTTGAACAAAAAAAAGTTGTACTGACGGTGTATCTTGTAGGTAAATCTTTTTTTCAATTGTATTAATTTTTATTGCTAATGGTGAATTAATCAGTTTGTGAATTCATTGCCAATTTCTCACAGTTTGTGTTTTTAAGATCGTTTTGTTTAGATTTACAAGGGCGTCTGACTTTTCCTGTATTTAGGATGAGATCGCAGTCACGTAAAGAAACTGTTACACGTGATGTCTATTTGAAACCATCGTTACCCAGTCACATAATTTTAATTATAGTCACGTGGTGTTTTGCTTCAAAAGGAGAAAGATGAAAAGAAAAAATCAATTTTTTTTTTTCTCTCATTGCGTCATAGTCAGAAATATAGATTGTTTTAATTGCGTCATTTGTCTTGTTGTCTAGTTTTCTAGTTGTCTAGTTTGTTTTGTTGACTGAAGCCTCATACATAATAAGCTTGAGGGTTGCTAAATTATTATATTAATTTTAATTTTACTGTGGGTGGACTTTTTTGCTATCCTAGGCAGAAAAAAACTTTACTGTTATTATCCTGAAATAATAAGCTTACAAATTAGTATGTATAATCTGGTTTTCTTTGAAATCCTCGCTCTGTCGTTTGGGCTTGCTGGCATGCAAACTCGCTTCATAAGTTTGTTTTTTTTTTTTTGCTGATTACGTCAAATTGTTCCTGGTTTAGTAGTAGTAAAGTAAATAACTTAGATATGATATGATATGATATGATACTTTTTAGCATCTCCAAGAGGTATTAAAAGTCTTGGTATTGGTAATTGCTTTATCTTTTGAATATTACCTTTGCAGTCGGTAGTTCATAGAATCTATATTAGACAGCTGTATAATTTCGTCGTGCAATGTATAAAAAAAAACTATGTAACCGAAAATAACACAATAAAACAAAATCATCAAGACTGCAAAGTCCGATATAAAACACAATCTACTTCAGAAGAACAAGAATTTCTTCTACATTGATTGCTTACTAGGTTAACATAGTTGATCTTTGCTTTCCAAACTAGAAGATTCACATAAAAAATCATTTAAGAAGTCAAAATAAAAAAAAAAGGGCCAAGCTTTTCAAAATTATATTGATCTTCAAAACGAAATTGCCTAACCTTGCAGAATGTTCAAACTGAAAAACATTTTTAAAAGAGAGAAAGACAGAAGCAACGCTGGAAGTACAACTTCTTTGAAAAGCGCTTCTACTAAAAAAAACGTCCATACCTCCACCAGTCCACCTGTATCCAAAGAACACACACCTGCTTCTTCTGTACGCAGTGGTGATGAACGTCATAGTGCTGAAAAAACACAACAACAGCAACAACAGCAACAACAGCAACAACAAAAACAGCAACCTGCTCCTGCCCATAGTTCTACTCCGGAAACAGCGGCATCCTCACAACATTCCGAAAATGTTCCTACACCCAATACCAATAACGAATCGTCGAAAGTGTCTAGTCAAAAAGATACGGAAAAAATCACCTTTGTCTTGTCTGATGAACAACTGCACAAAAAAGAACTGCAACAGCAACAGCAACAGTGTCAGCAAAACAATCTAAACTCAGGAGATAACTCGGACAGAATATCGGGTATATCTGGTATCAGTAGCAGTATACATAGTTTGAATAGTGATTATGTTGATATGGATTTTGACGAAGAAGAGGATGATGAAGAGGAGGAAAGAAGAAGAAGAAGATGATGATGGGGAAAGAAAGCTTGTTTTTGAAAGTGAAGAGGATGAAGAAGACGATGATCATGAACGTGGTTTTGGAGACGTAGACTCTTTAAGAGCAGGTGAAATACACGCTTTGAAAGAGAAGAAACGGGAAGAGAAATTGCAAGCTGCAAAAAACAAAAACAAGAAACGTCAAATGGCCAAATATAAACAAATCCAAAACATGGCCCAGGTGCAGACTTTGAACTATGCGCCACGGAAATTGTTTAAAGAGCAAGAAGGTCTAATGGATTATTTGCTATTGGAGAAAATCGGTGAAGGTGCTTTCTCTAAAGTTTACAAAGCGGTCAAATTTGATATGAACAAGATTTATTCAAACACGGGAGATTACCAGGAGCAGTCATCTGACTCAGACAGTGATTCGGAATCCGAATCTGAAAACGAATTGGAGTCTGAGTCCAAATCCAAAAGATCATCAGGGAAATCACCAAGACAAGAATTCTTCGCTATCAAAGTTATCATTAAAAAAATGATGGATGGCGAAGGCACTCAGCAGCACCAAACAAAAGATAACGAGCCTAAAAATAGTTCCAAAGAGCAAGTTTTGAAAGAAATCATGATCCACAAATTGGCTTCACAAAAACGTAAATTTTACAGTGCTGGCGGTATTAATTCAAGAAAATCGAGTAGTAAGATGACACAACAGACTCATGTCAACGGACATAGAGGAATGGATTTTGGTACCGATGAAAACAATGGACCAGCTCACATTGTTGAATTTGTTGATTTCATCGAAACAGAACAATATTACTACATGATTCAAGAGCTGTTGACCGGTGGGGAGATATTTGGAGAGATTGTCAAATACACCTATTTCAGTGAAGACCTTTCTCGTTTTGTCATCAGGCAGTTGGCAATTGCAATCAAACATCTGCACTCGTTGGGGATTGTTCACAGAGACATCAAGCCGGAAAATTTGCTTTTTGATCGCATTCCGTATCAACCTAGAGACAATGCCACAGATCCGCCTTTGAAACTGCGGAAATCAGACGATCCAAACAACAAAAGGGACGAAGGGATTTTTGTTCCTGGAGTTGGAGGTGGGACCATTGGGACTGTAAAACTGGCTGATTTTGGGTTGTCAAAACAAATTATCAATATTTTGAATAACGACACCACGAAAACACCATGCGGTACTGTTGGGTACACTGCGCCTGAAGTTGTGAAAGACGAAAGATATTCTTTCCAAGTGGACATGTGGGGGATCGGATGTGTTTTGTATACCGTGCTATGTGGGTTCCCTCCCTTTTACGACGACAAGATTGATGTGTTGACTGAGAAAATCAGCAAAGGCCAATTCACTTTTTTGCAACCATGGTGGGACGAGATTAGTTTGGGAGCGAAAAACTGTGTTTCCAAATTGTTGGAAGTGGACCCAAAGAAAAGATACACTATTGAGGATCTATTTCAAGATCCATGGTTCATGACCTATGATTGCTTGGAGAATGAAAAAATTTTGCGCGCTCAGCAAATGAAGACTTCTGACAGCAACTCTTCGTCACAAAGTGCAAAGGCAAGAACATCAAACCGTCACAAACACAGCAAGAAGCTGCACTCCAAGAAAAAACACTTGATGTCATTTGATGTGGGCGACTCTGCCTTGTACTCACCAGCAGCCGTTGCTATGAGAGACGCATTTGATATCAGTAATGCTGTGGCTAGACAAGAAGAAGAATTCATGGAGCATGGCGGATCAAAATCACACGCTCAAAGTAAAAACGGACACAGAACAAGAAATAATAATGTGAATAATAACAAGGGGAACTCGTCGAGTTTGGCTTGTTTGAATGAGTCGGAAGAGCTGGACACCTCGGATTACAACACCACTATAACGGCACCAAACACCCCTGAACCAGGCAAGATTCACGAAAATTTTTTCCAGTTGAGACTAAATTCATCGACCATTGTGAAAAGAAGAAACAAAAACGGGCCTGCCAATGCGACCTCCAAGGGCCCAGCCATGTCCTCGCCACTGAGGGTTGAGGTATGAAAGTGCACTTTTTTACTCTTTCATTGAGTTGTAGCTAACTATGTACTTGAAACTCATATATATAAAAGTTGATATAAAAAAAAAAACATGATGAACAGGGTTCATCAGAAGTTGGTTGCTTAGTAGTGAGTCTCAGTTATCTAGTAAGTTTGACAAGATATAAAGTTCTGGGGTTTTATGAACAGTTATTGACAGATTTTACACATGTCGACGTGATGCCGAGGGAATACGTCGCTGATGATGATGATGATGATGATGATGATGATGACAAATATGGGTTCACTTCCCAGTATTTGAAATGTTGCTGGTTCACAGTTCTCCTATGCCGCCTACAGTAAGAATTGAATGTAATCAAGTGGATTTATGAACTCTGAAATAGTCAACTCATAATTAGCTGTCATTACATTATTCTCTCACTGCACGTAAACTATTTAGTACGCGCTACTCTATATAAGAGTGAAGAGGAAAAAAACACCGACGAAAGGCGATCGGTTGAGTCATTCACTGGTTACAGTTGGGATATGTACTAAACTATAACAAATTTCTAATGTGCCTATAACTACCAAATATGTTATAGACTATGTTGAGTCAAGGGTGATTGACCCGGTAGTAGTAGGTCACAGGGGCATTTCCACCTCAGATCTGGGTAGCTTGACAACTGATGGAGTTTTGTCTGGCAGTTGTAATAAAATAAGTCACATGATATAAATTTTAGCACACCCAGACACCTCAAACACACACACACAAGGCATAGTAAAGTGCGAAGAGTATGCCCACTCGCAGTAGAGCGTAACAACTTCAAGATCTGTGTACATCATTATCATAAAATCTCAGCTCTTGTTACTGCGGCTCTCTTCATGGAAAAGTATCAATTCAGAAACTTCCCACGCATACAACCCAGACAAGACATCTGCTTATCACCGATCTACAATGAGAAAGCGTAGTATTGCTTTTGAGTATCGTGTTCGTGAGACCAGTGGTGTGATCAAGCAGTGTTTGAAATTAAATCCATTCTTCAATGCTTACTATGAGACTGTTTACTCTTATGCTCTTTTGATCGTTTCTTTTCTTTTTCTTTTTCTTTTTCTTTTTCTTTTTCTTTTCTTTTTTTTTTTTTTTCTTCTTCTTCTTCTTCTTTATAGATGTTCAAAAGGCCAAAATTTTTCACTGTCAGTCACGTTTCTTTTTTTTTTCTTTTTTTATTTTGTTGGTTTAACTGATTTTTTCATCTTCTCTCGTTCTTTTTGACTACGCTCAAATACAGTGAAAAATTAACCATTCATAGTGATCTTTTCTTTTTCTTGTTGTTTTTTTCGTCACTCTTTTGATACATACATTCTTGTGCACTGATTTATCACTAAACCGACTCCAAAAAGTCATGATTTTCCAGATTCGAAAATGAATAAATGGCAAAAAAACAAAAAGTAAAAAAAAATTTTCTGTTTCGAGATTTTCTACTAATTTCACTCTCGAAAGGCATGTTTTCTTGTAAGATATTGCAGTCAATGACCTCATCTAATCGACATCTTAACTGATTATTTTAAAATTAACTTCAAATTGGTATATATATAATAATGCATGTGGGCACGCTCATTAAGTTTTCATTCTTTTTTAATTGTTTCTGATTTCTTTTTTGGCAGGTTGTAGATAATGATGATGATGATGATAATGATGATTGATGATGTGTATGATGATGATTATGATGAAGTTGCTCTAGGTTTTAGTGGAATAGGTTTTCAATTTCTGTTTTCAATTCCTGTTTTCAAATTGGTAAGTTCATACAGCTTTTTTAGCACTCTCCTTTTCTTGCTGCCTATCTCATATCTTGATTTAACCTACATCGTCCTTCTATATTAAAACAAAACTCAAAAAAAACCAACAACCAAAGATGAGTGATTCCGCTGAATCTGTTAAAGTTTTGAACGAATTGTTCGGTAAATTGACCGTCGCTACTCCTGAACAAAGAGACGACGTTGCCGTTGAAATTTCCAGTTTCTTGAACGGTAACATTGTTGAACACGATGTTCCAGAACAATTCTTCCAAGAATTGACCAAAGCTTTGCAAGGTAAAAAAACCGCTGCCAACGCTTTGGCCGCTGTTCAACACATTGCTTCTGCCAACGATCTGTCTGCTAGTGTCGAACCATTTGTTGTTGCTTTGACCCCAGATGTCTGCGCTGCCACTGGTTCTAAAGACAAAGCCACTGCTGAATTGGCTGCTTCCACTTTGATTGCTTTGACCAAAGCTATCAACCCAATGTCTGTCAAAGTCATTTTGCCACATTTGACCAATGCTTTGTCTACCACCGACAAATGGCAAACTAAAGTTGCTGTTTTGGCTGCTATCTCCGCTTTGGTTGACACTGCTAAAACCCAAGTTGCTTTGAGAATGCCTGAATTGATTCCAGTTTTGTCTGAATCTATGTGGGATACCAAAAAAGATGTCAAAATTGCTGCCACCAACACTATGACCAAATCCACTGAAACTGTTGAAAACAAAGATATTGAAAAATTTATTCCTCAATTGATCTCTTGTATTGCTAATCCAAAAGAAGTTCCAGAAACCGTCCACTTGTTGGGTGCCACCACTTTTGTTGCTGAAGTTACTCCAGCTACCTTGTCCATCATGGTTCCATTGTTGTCCAGAGGTTTGGCTGAAAGAGAAACTTCCATTAAAAGAAAAGCTGCTGTTATTGTTGACAACATGTGTAAATTGGTTGAAGACCCACAAGTTGTTGCTCCATTCATGGGTAAATTGTTGCCAGGTTTGAAAAACAACTTTGCCACCATTGCTGATCCAGAAGCTAGAGAAGTTACTTTGAGAGCTTTGAAAACTTTGAGAAGAGTTGGTAACGTTGACGAAAACGACACTTTGCCAGAAGTTTCCCACGCTGGTGACATTGCTACCACCAAATCTGTTTTCGAAGAATTGTTGAAAGCCATCAACGTTACTGTTGCTCCAAGATTTGCTCCAGTTGTCACTTATGTTGCTGCTATTGCCGGTGAATTGATTGATGAAAGAGTTATTGACCAACAAGCTTGGTTCACTCACATTTTGCCATACTCCACCATCTTCTTGCACGAAAAAAATGCTAAGGAAATTGTTGATGACTTCAGAAAAAGAGCTGTTGACAACATCCCAACTGGTCCAAGTTTCGATGACGAAGAAGATGAAGGTGAAGACTTGTGTAACTGTGAATTCTCCTTGGCTTACGGTGCTAAAATCTTGTTGAACAAAACTCAATTGAGATTGAAAAGAGCTAGAAGATACGGTTTGTGTGGTCCAAACGGTGCTGGTAAATCTACCTTGATGAGAGCTATTGCCAACGGTCAAGTTGACGGTTTCCCAACCAAAGAAGAATGTATGACCGTTTACGTTGAACACGATATTGATGGTACTCACGCTGAAACCACCGTTGTTGATTTCGTTTTCCAAGGTAACGTTGGTACCAAAGAACAAATTGTTGCTAAATTGACTGAATTTGGTTTCTCTGACGAAATGATCAACAAACCAATTACTGCTTTGTCTGGTGGTTGGAAAATGAAATTGGCTTTGGCTAGAGCCGTTTTGAAAAACGCTGATATCTTGTTGTTGGATGAACCAACTAACCATTTGGATACTGTTAACGTCGCTTGGTTGGTCAACTACTTGAACACTTGTGGTATTACCTCTATCATCGTTTCTCACGATTCCGGTTTCTTGGACAAAGTTTGTGAATACATTATTCACTACGAAGGTTTGAAATTGAGAAAATACAAAGGTAACTTGTCTGAATTTGTCAAACAATGCCCAACTGCTCAAGCTTACTACGAATTGGGGGCCTCTGATTTGGAATTCAAATTCCCAGAACCAGGTTACTTGGAAGGTGTTAAAACCAAACAAAAAGCTATTGTCAAAGTTTCCAACATGTCTTTCCAATACCCAGGTACCACCAAACCACAAGTCGAAGACATTTCTTTCCAATGTTCTTTGTCTTCCAGAATTGCTGTTATTGGTCCAAACGGTGCTGGTAAATCTACTTTGATTAACGTTTTGACTGGTGAACTGTTGCCAACCACTGGTGAAGTTTACACCCACGAGAACTGTAGAATTGCTTACATCAAACAACACGCTTTTGCTCATATTGAAAACCACTTGGACAAAACTCCTTCCGAATATATCCAATGGAGATTCCAAACTGGTGAAGATAGAGAAACCATGGACAGAGCCAACAGACAAATCAACGAAGATGATGCTCAAGGTATGCAAAAAATTTTCAAAATCGAAGGTACTCCAAGAAGAATCAACGAAATTTTGGCCAGAAGAAAATTCAAAAACTCTTACGAATATGAATGTTCCTTCTTCTTGGGTGAAAACATCGGTATGAAATCTGAAAGATGGGTTCCAATGTCCTCTGTTGACAACGCCTGGATTCCAAGAGGTGAATTGGTTGAAACTCACTCCAAACTGGTTGCTGAAGTTGATATGAAAGAAGCTTTGGCTTCTGGTCAATTCAGAGCTTTGACCAGAAAAGAAATTGAATCTCACTGTTCCATGTTGGGTCTAGACAGTGAATTGGTTTCTCACTCCAGAATCAGAGGTTTGTCTGGTGGTCAAAAAGTCAAATTGGTTTTGGCTGCTGGTACATGGCAAAGACCTCATTTGATTGTTTTGGATGAACCAACCAACTATTTGGATAGAGATTCCTTAGGTGCTTTGTCTAAAGCTTTGAAAGTCTTTGAAGGTGGTGTTATTATCATTACTCACTCTGCTGAATTTACCAAAGATTTGACTGAAGAAGTCTGGACCGTTAAAGACGGTAAGATGGTTCCATCTGGTCATAACTGGGTCACTGGTCAAGGTGCTGGTCCAAGAATCTCTAAAAAAGAAGAAGAAGGTGACAAATTCGATGCTATGGGTAACAAAATCGCCTCTGCTAAAAAGAAAACCAAGTTGTCTTCTGCTGAATTGAGAAAGAAGAAGAAGGAAAGAATGAAGAAAAAGAAAGAATTGGGTGACGCTTACGTTTCCGAAGACGATGACTTCTAATCTCATTAGTATGTTTATCTTCTTCTTATAAAAACATTTGTATACAAGCGTTTTTAAAAAAAAAAAAGAAAAAGAAAATTCTTTTCATTTTCACAACTCTATCATGAAGCAAAATAATCAATTATGTTGGTTTAGGGGGTTTTATTTTCTAAAGTGAGTTTTTGTTGATATTCATGTAGGTTTTAGGTGGCTGCTTCGTTGGTTGCAAGATTTTATGATTTCTCAATGCTCACTTTACATATAATGTTTTTTATTTATCTGTAAAATCTTTTATATAATTCAATCAAAAAAAAAAAAAAAAAAACAAAAAAAAAAAAATTTAGAAACTCTTGCTATTTAAAAGAAAATGATGGAGGAGTTTTCTTTGTCTGTACGGAACGCGATTGGCGGCTAAAAAGAAACAGTAAAAGGCCACATTCACTCAGAACGGCATGATGGAACCAATGAAATCTTTGCTCTTTTACATGTTGTGGTGGTGTTGTTTTGTTGACACGGCTATAGGGAAGACTGGCACAAGAGAAACCGATAATACAGCTAAAATAATATGCAAGTATGCACCACAGAAAGTAGCATGCCCAGAGCGCTCATTGATAAGAAATGGTGAGACCGGTTTGTGCAGAGCAGAAACGGAATACATGAACAAAAGGTATGAGTTGCACATTCGCAAAAACTTGATGACGTTCTTGCAGAAATGTGACATTCCTGGGCTCAGCGTGAGCAAATATATGCATGAAGTGAAAAGGGCACCTCCTGCAATCGGAGTGAGTCTTTCCGGGGGAGGTTATCGTTCGTTTTTGATAAGTGCAGGTGTCTTACAGCAAATGGAAAGGCTTGAATTGTTACCATGCATAAACTACATGACCAGTGTGAGCGGCGGAACTTGGCTACTAGCAAAATTGATTCTACAGGAGTTTGAGGATTTACAACTAACTACATGGGACTTTCAAAGCAGTTTGCTTGAGGGTGTTCCTAACTTTGAATTAAGTGATGAAGAAGTTGGTGACTCGGATTTGATAGCTTACAAACCTTTGCTCAAGGACAACAACTCAGAGGACTCGTCAAGCCTTGTAACTACTATAGAAAAAAGAGGATTCTTAGATCAGTACAAAATCCTCAAGATTAAGCTGAACTTATTCATAAACAACAAGGCGAATGATCAAGTTACAAATATTACTCCTTTGATTGATTTTTTGGACAACTTGGCAACATTACAAAAAACTTTTCACTTTTATGAAAGCATTCACACCGAGCTAAAAGAGAAAAGGCTGCTAGGGTTTCCCGTAAGTTTCACCGACTATTGGGGCCGAGCGTTGTCTAGGAGAATGCAAAAACCCATAAATGACGCCTCAAACGAGCACCTTGCGTTGAGCGTAGGCAAGTTTCATGACGTAACAGTGAAAAATTCAAAGAAATTCAAAAATTCGGGCATGCCGTTTCCCATAATTGTAGCAAACTGCAAAAATAAACCGCAAATGACTAATGTTGTTTTTGAGTTTAGTCCATTTGAATTTGGATCGTTTCATTATAGTCTTAACAAATTTGTGGAAATCAAGTATTTGGGTTCAAAAATAGAAAATGGTAAAAGTGTTGAGTGTTATTCTGGATTTGACGACTTGGGATTTATAGCTGCCACCTCTTCTTCATTATTTAATAATATTTTGGCCGTGGTGTGGGAAATGGTACGTACTTGCTCCAAAGAAACAATTGAAGCAATGTCCACTCTTTTGAATAGTTTTGGATTGAGCGTTGAACCGCCTCCTTTGGGTAATCAAAATGCATCCGAAGAAACAAAAATCAAACCTGGCTATGCTGTCTTTCATCCAAATCCGTTTTACATTTCTGAAGATGAGCAAACAAAAAACAAAGACAGTACTTTGACTAGCGAAAATCACTTGTACTTGGTCGATGGGGGGGAAGACGGAGAAAATGTGCCTTTGAGACCACTATTAAAAGCCGAAAGGCGCATGGATATAGTATTTGCAGTTGATTCTTCTTCTGATGCAAAAACCTGGCCTAGTGGAAAAAACATGCACAGCCTTTTTCTTCATATGCAAGCTGAAAATGATACAAGGACTGTGAACTGGAAAAATAAACTGATACAAATATTGAATATTCCAAGAATTCCCAAAGCTATTACAGATCGATCAAAACCTATGGTGTTTGGCTGCGCAGTGGAAAAGTATATTTATTCAGTTAAGAACAAAGGTATTCAGAGTGAGCACAAAGTAAATGTTTTGCCTCCTATGATTATATACATCCCAAATTTTCCACATGTCTTTTCATCAAATACTTCAACATTCAAAACACAGTACAACAGAACAGAGATAGCAAAAATGATGCAAAATGGTGGCGCCATGCTTTTACCAGAAACCGCGGATTCACTAGAAGCTGCATATTTTCAAAAATGTTTGGCTTGTTTCATTATAAAAAGATCATTCGACAATGGAATAGCGTTTGGGAACCCTCCAAAATTTTGCGATTTGTGCTACAAAGCGTACTGCTATAATTGATGTTTTTTTCTTACGGCTCTTTTATTGTGCTATTTGACTTAATAACTCAACCGGTATTTTTTTTTAGCAAGTTATGTAACAAGAAAATCTATCAACGCTTTGAAGCTTTGTTCTAGATCTTGAAAGCTGCGGATGCAGACAAAAAATTTATCTTGGTATGAATGGCCCTATACGCGAATGAACAAAGTGTGTTTGAAAGTATGGAAAGGTGTATTTGAATTTAAATCCCAAATTAAAAAAAAAAACCAAAAATGGCATTTGCAGTTAGTGTGCTAAATTTCTTAAACTTGAAACAGATGTTTAATCAAATTAAACTTTTCTTTATCTTTTTGACATAAACATTTGTGATTGTTAGACGTGACAATTCTTTGCAAGACTTTTTCACACATACAAATATTTTTCAGTGCTTAAACCCATTTTTTTGCTTCAAAATGGGATTTTTATATACATATGTTTTAGTTTTTAAGTAGTTTTTTTAGCTTTTCATGATATTGCAAAGAATTCATCAAGCAAAAATAATTTTTTTTGAACATGGAGAGCACAAACTTGGCTTTTTGACATGTTGTAAACTTGTGAATCTCTTGTCATAGTGCTGAGTGAGGTTGGAAGAAAGAGGAAAAGAGATTTCAGAGAGAGGCAAGAAAACTTGAAACTATGCAACAAACAGGCTGGCAAGCTTAAAACTTACGTTTGATTAGAATTGGTGAGACTTGTTAATGAAAAGCAAAACCAGATTACATGTTCATCAATTTCTCTGACTAAATGAAAGAGCTTGCTAAAGTTTTTTGCAGAAATACAACATCTATTGCATTTCAACAATATACATCAAAATTGAAATAGTATTCTCTGCAATGACGGCAAATTTTTGTTTGGAAGAAATGTTGTTTCTTTTTATAGAAAAAAGCGCTATTAAGCCAAAAACAGGTCAGGAGTTGTTATTTTTCATAAACAACAGCTGCAATGAAAGAAAACACAATATTGATAGCATAATCAACACCATCGATAAAGTAAGGATTACTTTGACCACTGAAAATACAAAAACTGCTATTATTTTAGGCAGCCATATCAATAAAACCTATAAAACTAGCAGCAATAGTTGGAACAACAGCAAGAGTAACGTTAAAGATAAACATGAATTTTTTCAAACGGTTATACACACAATAAAATTAAGTTTAACAAGCATTACAGGAGGCTTCTTTTGGGTTCTTTGCTGCAGTTGTGTTCAGTGTTTGGCACTTTAATGTGGGTGCTAAGAGCTACTGACAGAATATAAATTTGCTCGCAGCGATCTTCCAACTACACTAGATGGGTGCTGTTTTTTGCGCTCTTGGGAAAAAAAAAGGTATGACTACAACTCTGACTACAGAAAGTCTTGAGCCAAAAATATTTCATAAACACGAAAACTTTTGAAATGATTACTTGTGTTTTGCAAATAACAAACCATCGCGTAATTCTTGTGACTTCAATCCCTTCTACTAGTTTTAAACAAGTTACTAGTTTCTGTATAGCACCCATATTACGTGGCACAAGGAGGTTCGTCGGAAATGAGAGTTCTGTTTAGTGTATAGTCCGAAAAGTGAGCTTTAAAGTGTCCGAAGAAAAGACTTCGAATACATTTTGTTTATGTCCGTAGCTTAAACAGGGCAGTTGTTTACCCGCTTTTTTGTCATTTCTTTCGCTACTTATAGCTATTTTTGGATCTTCCTGATCTTGAAGATGTCATACTGATCTAACGTAAAACCATTGAGTAGAGAAAGCACTAAAAAGATTCTCAAATTGAAAACACCTCAAACAATTAAGGACTATAAATGAAGCTGGCATATCTAAGTGTTTTACCATTTTTAAGCTCATTAGCACACGGTGCGATCATCGGAGAGGACGCAGATGCCAAAACTGCCAGTAGCGGTGGATCCACCAAGGATAGCAATGCAATGATTGACGAAACCATTAATGTTGATGTTGAAAGTCCTCCAGAGGGAATGGAGTGGCAAGATTGGCATATGCTGCAGGAGCATCAGCTTGATTCATACAGCCCAGAGACCTTTTTCGCATTGCACGATATCAGTAAAAAAGGCTATTTGGATTCCAAAGACATTTTGACCATGTACGGGTTGAACAGAGACGAAGTTATTGGGAGCGGTGACGGTATGGGTAAACATGATGAAAGTGAGGTTGTTGATCCTGAGTTGGCCGATAGAGTGGTTAAGTTTATCTTCAAGTTGTTTGATATTGACGATAACGACAAGATCACGAAGCAAGAGTTTTTGAATATTGCAGAAAGAGGAACCAAGTTTCCTGATTTGGGTGTTGGTGTCGGTCACCACGGTGATTTCGAGCTGGAATACGAGTTCCATCATTGGAACGAACACCACAAAGACGCGGATCCAGATGTTAAGAATGTGCACAGAGAAGATATCGAGCACGACTTATTGCATCATGAACATGAAATTGAACACGAAGAAAACGTTCCAAGAGGGGGGTCGAGAGCAACGGTGATAACTGATGACGAACTAGAAGCCAGAATCAAAGCCAAGAACATTCCAGCCGCATTCAAAGCCAATGTTTATCAATAAAGTATGTTGAGATATGTACAATAGAGGGACTATATATATAAAATGTTTTCATATGTTTGAAAAATTACTGTGATGGTTGGCAAGAATTTATGTAGTTCAGTATGCCCCAATGGTCTTGAAAATTTCTTGCAAGTCTTCGCCTTCAAATTTTTGCGAGTCTGAATCTATGCAGTGCACATTAAGTCCCTTTTTTTCCAAATCTTTGCCGTCAATTGGGATGTCTCCTTTTTTCAAAAAAATCACATCAGTCAACACTTCTTTGTAAAAACTGATTGGGATCTCATTTTCCTGTTGTAATGTGGTTGTGCTGTTGTCAGAGAGATTCAGTGGTTTGTATTTTGGAGGAAGGTTGTTATAGATGGATTTGACAATCATGTGCACGAAGGCATTTGTGTTGGTACTGCATGCGGTGCTTGTATCAGTAATGTTCTGTGGATTTGTTAAAGTATCCACAAACTGTTCTGTTTCTCTGTCCACTTCTGAGTTAACTAATAAGACTTTTTTCATTTTCTTGTTACAAACAATAGCCTCTGCAACGTTGGGTAAAATCAAGATTGGCAATAGCGAAGTCATCAAAGACCCAATAGAATACACCAGTGTGTTTGCGTGTTTGATGGAGTGAACGCATCTTGGGTTGCCCAACGGCTGAATGATCTCGCCGTAAGAATTGATGTAGACAATTTTCTCAATGGGACTTGGTAGCTTTGAGTGGGTCATTGACTTTGTGAAATTTAATTGTGAGATTTTCAAATCTGGATGGATTCTTTTCTGGTTGTCGTCTTCATCAGGGGATTTGATATCCACATCAAACTCGTCATCTGTGATAACGTCATCTTCTTCGTGGGCTTTCTGCTGCAACGTGTCTTGTTGGTGTGGTTGTGAAGAAGACACCGCGTTCAATCCCTCATCGGAATTGCTCAAAACAGACACACTTGAAGGATGGGAGATTTGCGATTGACCAATGATGATTTGGCCGTTGCTCAAGATCGCAGCAATGTGATGGGTGTAGTTTGTGTTAATACAAGAATACACCTTGGTCTTGTTGGAGTCCACTTTGCAAATTCTCATCATCAGTTCCAGTCCACTATCAAAAGACGCACCAATTAGCAATCTGCAACCAGTTAGAAAAAAATTCCCAATGTTTGCGTTTCTAAAATCGAATTTCTGTTTTGCTGATGGATTCAATTGTTGTTTTTTCAAGATTTCAATGTGTACGTTAATCAAAAAACTTCTTATCATGTGTTTCAATATACTGGAGCATTCATCCCACAGTGGATGGTCTCCTTCAATGATATCGTTCCATTCTCTCTTGGCCAAGTCGATGTTATCCTGGTTCAATCTGTAATTCATGATTCTAGCCAACTCAATATCATCTTTACACTTTGGATCAATCAATTTGACAATTCTGCTTCTGAAATCACCTGGAGCAGCTCCAGGAAAGAGTCTTATAATCTCACTACTGGACCCACCATTATCACTGATTGGCAAAATAAATGTGACTTTGTTATACAATGCGGGACTGAAACAACTATCAATTAACGAGTTTGTGGCCGTACCTCCACTTAGCACCACAATATCCTTTTTGTTATCACTTTCTTTGACAGGCTTATCGGTGGTGACTGAAAGAAATTCTTGTTTTTTCTCTGTATCTTGGATCTTGGTTGTGTACATTTTTGCTAGTATATTAGAGCCTTGGTTCAAGTGAATAGTCTATTACTCAATTGGGGAAGATTTCTGAACTTATTTCTTTGATGATTTTGATGAGTTTTTTCAAAATGTATTTGGCTTGGCACAAATGTAAGGAGTGAGTTCAAGCACCATTTCTCATGTAAAAGCACAGCAAAAAACTTTTTTGTAAATCAAAAGCTGAGATATATATATATACATCGAGCAACTTTAATTCTACAAACTTTCAGTTGAAAGAGTTAAAATGTAAATCATTAGAATTTTTTGAAGATCAGCATCTCCCATCCATCTTCTTATCTAAAGAAAGATTTGCATAATTCTATTTTTACATCGAGACCTTAATTCAAGAAGACTGTGTAAATAAGGAACAAAACAGAATAGTATTTCTAGATTTTTTGCAACGGCCAAAACAGTTTGGTCCCGTGACACACAAATGCAAGAAAAACACCTGACGCCCAGAATTTACACTCATAATTGTTCTAGTACTATATGGGTGTAATTCTGGGTTAGATAATTACCTTCCTGTAAAAAAAAAAAGAAAAAAAAAAAAAAGTCTTGATTTCATATGACAGTGACACTTTGTGCGACATCGACTGATAGACCGACAGATAAGTAAGCAAGGAGGCAGTGACTGGAGATATGCTCAGTATAGACTACGTAGACACCCACGAGATCTCAATTCTCGAACGATGTTTTACCTACAGTTTGTTCAAAACAGCTGTTCAATGTCTAGATGTCTTTAGTTGGAGCAATTGTCTTTTATTTTCAGACAAACTTTATGGGCTAATTATGCCACTCACTCATATTTTGTCAGTAGTCTGTCCCACTTTGCCATGTGCTAAATACCCAGGGTTTTAGGTCACACGGGTTTGGATTAAATTCCAATGTTGTCAATTTGTCAATTTGTCAATTTGTCAATTTTCTAAGTCAACTTTACTTGCATCTTCGTGTTTATATATAATGCAACGTGTATGTTTTCATGATTTGTATGAGCGGACCTTTTTTACTGCCCAAATGGTTTATTTGTTATACTATTCCCCAATAAACATCGTACCCAAGCCGAACAATAAAGAGACTCCTCAACAAAATATACACAAAAAAATGGTTAAATCTGTAGTTTTCAGTGATTTCGATGGTACAATTACCTGTGAAGACAGCAACGATTACATTGCTGACAAATATGGGATGGGAAAAGAAAAAAGATTAGAAATTTTCAAAAGCATCATTGCAGGGACCGGATCCTTTGCTGTTGGTTTCAGAGAAATGTTGGAATCCATCAACAAACCATTTGACGAATGTGTGCAAATCTTGCATGACAACATCACTTTGGACCCAGGGTTCACCAAAACTTTCCAATACTGTGAACAAAACGATATCCCATTGATCATCATCAGTAGTGGGATGAAACCGATTATTAGATCTTTATTGGGGAAATTGATTGGTGAAGAAAAAGCTAACAAAATTCCAATCATGTCCAATGACGTCAAAATCGATCCAAAAGATAACAGCAAATGGGAAATTGTTTACAAAGACACAACCCCACACGGACACGACAAATCTATCAGTATCAACGAATGCAAAGCTGAATTTGACAAAAAATATCCAAATGAAAAGATCACTTATTTCTACTGTGGTGATGGGGTCAGTGATCTAAGTGCTGCTAAAGAATGTGATTTGTTGTTTGCCAAAAAGGGTAAAGATTTGATCACTTTCTGTGAAAGAGACCATGTTCCATACCATGAATTTGAAACTTGGGAAGATATTTTGCAAGCCATGAAAGATGTTTTGGAAAAAGGTGTTGGTGTTGGTGCATTGATGCAAAACAAATGATTTGTGATGACTTTTCTGAAGAGAATGTAATGATTTTTTTAATATGAGATATGCATATAAATATATATATTTACAAAAGTTTAATGACTTTTTTTTGTGCAAGGAGTATCATGCGACTGCTAGATTTGCTTAAGTGTGATGTTTTGATGTTTTGTTGGGGGGGTCCAAAGAAAAAAAAAAGGTTTGATAAGGACAAGTATGTATCTAACCTGCATGCCTAATCATTAACAGATTCAGTACTCCGTTCACTTAAAAGGTCTTGTACTTCGCCTCGGTTTGGAATGTCCTCCGAATTTCAACAAAAACAGCCAACTCCGCTACCGGCTGTTACCTTGCTGAAATGAAGATCGATTTTTGATTTCCGGCCAAATCATAAAAATCATACGTGAAAGAAAAAAAAAAAAAAAAAAAAAAAAAAATAAAGCGAACCGCAGTGAAAAATTAGTTGCATCAAAGAGGTCTTGAGTCATGTTGAATTCAATCGTGTATCCTACAGCATCTATAAAAATATCTGAGATAAATGTTTCAGTTTTTCAATTTAGTGTGAGATTTTTTTAGTCTGTGATATTTCAATCCCAGAAACGAAACTCCCCCAACCAGCCAAGAAAAACTAAACCATGTCTGAAGTTAAAAAAATTGTTGTTTTGCCAGGTGACCACGTCGGTCAAGAAATTGTTAATGAAGCTGTCAAAGTTTTGAAAGCCATTGAATCGTCTACCAAATCCAAAGATGTCAAATTTGAATTCCAAAACCACTTGATTGGTGGTGCTGCCATCGACGCCACTGGTGTTCCACTTCCAGACGAAGCTTTGGAAGCTTCCAAAAAAGCCGATGCCGTTTTGTTGGGTGCCGTTGGTGGTCCAAAATGGGGGACTGGTGCCGTTAGACCTGAACAAGGGTTGTTGAAAATCAGAAAAGAATTAGGTTTGTATGCAAACTTGAGACCTTGCAACTTTGCCAGTGACTCTTTGTTGGATTTGTCTCCATTGAAACCAGAAATTGCCAGAGGTACCGATTTTATTGTTTGTAGAGAGTTGGTTGGTGGGATCTATTTCGGTGAAAGAAAAGAAGACGAAGGTGATGGTGTTGCATGGGACAGTGAAAAATACTCTGTTCCAGAAGTTCAAAGAATCACCAGAATGGCTGCATTTTTGGCTTTGCAACATAACCCTCCATTGCCAGTTTGGTCCTTGGACAAAGCCAATGTTTTGGCATCTTCTAGATTGTGGAGAAAAACTGTGGAAGAAACCATGAAAACTGAATTTCCACAACTAACTTTGCAACACCAATTGATCGACTCTGCTGCCATGATCATGGTCAAATCTCCAACCACTTTGAACGGGGTCATCATCTGTAACAACATGTTTGGTGACATCATTTCTGATGAATCTTCTGTTATTCCAGGGTCTCTAGGTTTGTTGCCATCTGCTTCTTTGGCTTCTTTGCCAGATACCAACAAAGCTTTTGGTCTTTACGAACCATGTCACGGTTCTGCACCAGATTTACCAAAAAATAAAGTTAACCCAATTGCCACTATTTTGAGTGCAGCTATGATGTTGAAACTTTCTTTGGATATGGTTGAAGAAGGTGCTGCTGTGGAAAAAGCTGTTAAACAGGTTTTGGATGCAGGCATCAGAACTGGTGATCTAGGGGGTTCCAACTCCACTCAAGAAGTTGGTGACGCTGTTGCCAAAGCTGTTTCTGAATTGCTAAACTAAAGAAATTCTTGTTACAACTTTAGTGAAAAAAATACTTTGTTAACTATCGACCAGTTTAAAAAGAAAAGAAAAAAAAAAAACGAATGTGATCTATAGGTTATATATCTTACTATATACAGAGTTTAAAGGTGAAGAAAGAGAAAAAAAAAAAAAAAATGAATGAATAACACATTGTACACCTAAATCTCAATGGCCAGACCATTCGATACTGTTCAAATCAATTCCTTCTTTCACCATTTCCCACAATGGAGACAACTCTCTTAAAAATTCCACTCTTTCTTTGATGGCTTTGATCACATAATCGACCTCTTCTTCCGTGGTAAATCTTCCGATCCCAAATCTGATCGAACTATGTGCTAGTGCATCGTCTTTCCCTAGAGCGTGTAAAACGTATGAAGGTTCCAAAGATGCCGAGGTACATGCAGAACCTGAACTCAAGGCAATATCCCTCAAGGCCATAAGTAAGGATTCACCTTCTACATATGCAAAGGAAACGTTCACACATCCAGGGTATCTTTGGTCAGCGTGTCCGTTCAAAGAGGTGTGTTCAATGGAAAGCAAACCTTTGGTCAATCTTTTGGACAACCGGTCGATGTGCTGTGTGTCTGCTTCAAATTCTTCTTTCATTAGTCTAGCAGCTTCCCCGAAACCAGCCACCAAGGGAGGCGACAAAGTTCCTGATCTCAACCCTCTTTCTTGGCCCCCACCGGAAATGATAGGTTCCAATCTGACTCTTGGTCTTCTTTTCACGTACACGGCCCCAATACCCATTGGTCCGTAAATTTTATGTGAGGATATGGACAATAGATCGATATTCATGTCGTTGACGTCTAGTGGGATTTTCCCATATGCTTGAGCGCAATCTGTGTGGAAAAACACTTTTTTAGATTTACACAAAGTCCCGATTTCTTTCAATTTTTGAATAACTCCGATTTCGTTGTTAACGGCCATGACAGAAACCAAGCAAGTTTCTGGTCTAATTGCATTTTCCAAATCTTGCAAGTCAATCATCCCCTTGTCATCAACATTCAAAAAAGTCACGTCAAACCCTTCATTTTTCATGGCTCTTGCAGCTTCCAAAACACATTTGTGTTCTGTTCTTGTTGTGATGATGTGATTTTTCGTTTTTTTGTAAAATCTCGCCACACCTTTAATAACCATATTGTTAGATTCAGTTGCACCACTGGTGAAAATGATTTCTTTAGGGTTTGCATTGATCAAGCTGGCCACATGTTCTCTTGCCTTTTCAATTTCGTTGTTGGTTTCCCACCCATAACTGTGGGTGTTTGAGTGTGGATTCCCGTACAACCCAGTGTAGAACTTCATCATCACGTCCACCACTCTTGGATCCGTTGGTGTCGTTGCTTGCACGTCCAAGTAAATAGGTCTTGTCCCTCTATCAGACTGTTCTTGATAAGCGTGTTTCAAAACAGAAGAAAATCCAGGAATCCCGCTTGCCTCTTTCGACTCGGCTTCCTCAAGCAAAGACGTCACCCCTGTGTCAATAGCTTCCGTGGCAATTGCCGAAGCGTCTTTCGATCCGATATTTTGCAACTGCGTGCTCACAGACAACCTAAAATCTTTGTACCGGTCGTCTCTCAAACGATGCGCATGTTCTTCTTGTTGCTGAACGATGGTAGCAGCGGTTTTCGCAGCGGTTTTCGCAGCTGCAGAGGCCAACCCTCTGTACTGTGCCAGCACAACTTGTGTGCAAACGGCTCTCTTGGTCATCAAGCTCATTTGATTTTTCAACATCGTTTTTGTGGTTCAGTCTGCTTTTTCGGGTTTTGCTTTTTTTGCTTATTCAAGGTTTTACCACCAAACTGATAATCAAGATATCTGTGCTAGATAAAAAAAAAGGTCTTTTCTAGTATATATGTTTACAATGATTAAAAGCCTCCAGTTCAAGCCAAGAAAAATAGTAACTCTCACACCCCCCTCTTATCGAGAAAGATATCTCACGTATTTGTAATCAAAAAAAAAAAAAAAATAAAAAAAACTGCTTAATTTACCGACATCAATTTTCAGGTCCATGAAAACCGCTGCCACAGTTTTTATTTTTTTTATATTTTTTTTTATATTTTTTTTTTTTTTACATATATATATGTATGTGAGAGAGAGAGCTGAGTCAGTTAGACATTTCTTAACCCGCACAGTTTTTTCTTTGTTTTGTGTATCAAGTTACCCGCATGAGCTAAGTTGTTTAATGTCGCTGCCTTTTTGGTCACGTTCTGTTTTTTTTTTTTTTACATTTAAAAATATTGGCTCAGAACACACACAGGAGGGG
>JFAV03000037.1:66736-244801 GCA_000585475.3 Hanseniaspora vineae
GGGGGGGGGAGGGGGAAGAAAGGCTTAAAGCAACCGATGGCTTTTTCTTTTTAATAATGTTCCCGATTTGATGATAATTATTTGGGGAAATGGCACTATGGTTATAGCTCACAACTTATCCTCTTTTATTGTTAAACTTCGGTTATCTGCTTGTTGGGCAACTTTAAAAGTTTACGTAATATCCGTAATCCGTAATATCCGTAATATGCGATGAGGTTGAGGCTGAGGCTGAGGAGTAAAGCCGAGTGGGTCACTGTTTGGTTAATTGTTTGGCATTTTTTTGTGTCACAAAATGCGAATTTCGGAAAACAAGTTGAAAAAAAAAAAAAAGGAAGTTTCTCAAGAAGGAGTAAGAGATGTATCGTGAAAAATAATACAAAGGTATTCATATTAGTAAACAACTAGTCACGACTTTGAAGGTCTCTAGTAGCTTTATCATCGCAATCTGTCTCTGTGTTTTTGTTTTTTTTTTTGAGAATCTTGAGAGCAAAAATTCAAAGCCATTGTAATGAAAAACAAGTATATTAAATAACTAGTAGACCTTTTTTTTGTCTTTCTGATAAAAAACATTTGCCAGAAACATGCTTAAAAAAGCTCTTAATATTGTTTCAATGTGAACTTTCAATAGCTTTTCTAGGTGTAATAAGTGTTCTGTTGTAAGCTTTTTTTTTTTTGCCTATCCTAGCAGGGTGAACAAATACATGTGTCCTGCATGTGATGTAAGTTCAGTGGATGCTGTGAAAGCTTAAAATTCTGCAAATGCTGTGAGTGCTGTGAGTGCTGTGCAAGAAAGTTGCATGGCGCTTGTCAGTGTTTTTGCTTTTGCTTTCAATCTTTTAGTGCTCTAGTCTGTGAACTTGTCTCTGTCCCAAAAGCTGACTATTACTTTCCTTTCAAAAATTTCAAGCTATTTTTATTTAAATTATTTTATTCTTTATATATACATCTTATGTTTTTGTCAACCTTTTTATTTCATTGATTAAAAGCACTCAGTTCAATGCAATAACCAAAACAACCGCTCTTCCCCATCAATTTTTTAAATCTCTCATGCACACTTTGTTTACGTGTTTGATAAACTAACCATACAAACATAAGTTGTCACGTGCCTACGAATTGTAAAGCTTATTTGCTTTAGCATCATGTGACACCAAGGTTCAAAAAATAGGAATTCTAATTCGGGGTTCAGGTGTAAGTCAGGAACCTGAACAAAACAGTACGTCCCACAAAAAGTACCAAAAACTTGAAACCCTGATTTAGTGCTTACTGTACTCTTCCCAATCCAGTGAAAGCGCTCCAAATTACCCTTGACCAGGCAGTTCACACAAGCGGCAAAGCTGAAAAACAAAAATGAACACCAATGATATGATGATATCGCTACTCAGTGGAGCATGTGCTGGGACCTCCACAGATTTGGCATTTTTCCCCATTGACACGATAAAAACGAGGTTGCAGGCCAAAGGAGGATTTTTTCATAACGGAGGGTACAAGGGGATATACCGTGGGTTAGGGTCGTGTGTGATTGCATCTGCTCCCAGTGCATCACTTTTCTTTGTGACATATGACTCGATGAAAAAATTCTTGAAAGCAAAATACGGTAACGACAGTGTTCGTGGGAACTACACATTGATACACATGGTGTCTTCCTCAATGGGGGAAATCAGTGCGTGCTTGGTCAGAGTTCCTGCCGAAGTGATCAAGCAGAAAACACAAACGACCGTGGGGTCTACGTCGTGGAAAACTTTCACAAACATTTTGCACAGCTCTGCAGGTTGGAATGAGTTGAGACTAAATCTGTATAGAGGCTGGAGCACAACCATTATGCGGGAAATCCCATTTACATGCATTCAATTTCCACTGTACGAGTACTTGAAATTTTATTGGAAATCCAAAGAACAAATGAAACAAAATTTAAATGGAAACAGCAAGCATGTAACGCTGTCACCAATAAAAGGGGCAATGTGTGGGTCTATTGCCGGTGCCATTGCTGCGTCACTGACGACCCCATTGGATGTGCTGAAAACAAGAATCATGTTGAGTACGGACAAGCAAAGAGATTCGTTGTGGACAATTACGAAAAACCTGTATAAAGAAGAGGGTGGAATAAGAGTTTTTTTCAAAGGGGTCGGTCCAAGAACAATGTGGATCTCTGCAGGCGGTGCCATCTTCTTGGGAGTGTACGAAACAGTTCATGCATTATTAGACCATTGAAGTTTTCCAAAGTTCTTCTATTTGTTCATTATATGTCAGTCTATTATCTACTTGTAATTATAAACTTATCCCTTTTCACCCTTTTGCGGCGAGCATATTTGATCAAAAAAGTGTCTGGTTTCAAGTTTTGATGATTCAAGTCTTTGACAAATGGCCAAATTTCTTGTTGCAGCCAGGATTTCTGAATGGAAAACAAACTATTAAATCTCAGTTTGGGTTCCTGTGGCAGCGTGGAATCGTCCAAATAGCAAAGTTTATTGTTGTTTATATCCTTGCAGTAAAACCCAAGCAACATTTCCAAATCAATATCACACGAAAAAAATGGTGGGAACGAGGATTTCCACTTGATCATAAAATCATCAATGCCAATGTATTGAAAATTGGAACAGTATTTGGACAAGCACTTTTTCCCATACCACTGTGCAATCTTGCCCAAGTCAAGAACAAAAACCTGCAAGTCTTGCTTTGCTCCAGTGGTTTCCGGGTTTTCGCTAAATTTCATCAAAATGGTCTTGAGTACCTGGTCAAAATCAGTTCTCTCAATACGAGACTCCTGAAAAGTCGCCTCCATGGCCACCTTACATTGCTCCATCGTCAAACCATTGGCAACATCAAGCTCAGCACCAACAATGCACAATAAAAGTAAGTGTAATTGTTTGTCAATAAATTTTTCAGAAAGCACACAAGCTTGATCTGCCAACACACATCCATTAAACGCATACCACTGGTCATAAAACTCTTTGGTCGAGCAAGGAGAGCTTTCAGAAAACTGCAATAAACTTATCTTTAATGTACGCGGAGTACTTAAGAAAGGCTTGTCCGGCCCATCATAAATCGGCAGCTGCGCAACATTAATTTTTCCCTCAATCTTCCGGGGCTCCAGCTCAAAACATTGCTGCGAGAAGGCTTCATATGTACACAATGGTTCCTTTGAACTATCATCGTTACCGCTAATTGAATTGCCACCGTTATCAGTTGTAAACGCGCTTTCCTTTACAGGCGTGTCAGATCGACTCATCAGCAGCACGCAGTTTGAATGCATCTTCTGTTTCATCACAAATGTGCACGAGTCCGTGCAAAGCACAAGCTCGCTTTGAGGGCCATCCATGGGTTTGAAAGTGAGCGATTTGGTCGTGATGGTGTCATCTTCAAGGTGCGATAGCATTTCTGGGGTCAGCTGCAACAGCTTGTAAGCTGTTCCGTCGTCTATTTGATTCAGTCTTTTTGAACAAAGTTTGTATTTCATTGTGCTTGGCTTGGCTTGGCTGTTGAGATCTTATTTTCTCTCTGATAAACATATTCATTTGTATACTTTATAAATTCCACTACCGAGCAGTTTTAAAGTCATTGCATTTTTCGTGTCGCGTCAGCTTCGCTTAAAAGCCAAATCTGGTTTTCCAGAGCACGTGTTTTTTTTTTTTTTGATTTCACGCTAAAATATCTCAAATCTCATTGTTTATTCTGTTGATCTAAACAGGAAGTCGTGGCTCCTGCAGATCAATCAACAACAAGCATTCGATATATCCTTGATGATATTGATATTATGTCCGATTTGATTTAATGAGGACACGCATAAGTCGCAAATAAATTGTTTTTTCAGTATCAAGGTGGCAAAAATATTCAAACACAAGGGACAAAACAGTAGCACACAGCATTATAGAATACTCCAATGAAATCGCCACTTGCAAAAGAGGGAAATGCAGAATTTCCGACAGCAGATTTTGCGATCAAGAGTGTGGTGAAAACAGAACAGGATAACTCAGAAATATTTGACGACAGCGTTTATTCTACGCACTCTGAATCAAATGATACGCCGGTTCATCCAAGTGAAGACACTATCAAAGTTCGTAGCGAAGAAACCCTACCGCTTCCTGAATCATCTAGCATCGCAACTGAGAAAATATTATTTGAACACAAAGACACACAAGAAGACCTGACGGACTCCACCAACAGCATGACGCTTCCAGCAAATCTTTTCGATGTATTGCTACCAGACGAAAAGCTCATGGCAGAAAACTTTGAAGATATTTTCAATTCCGCGGTCTTTATCAAATCCAATGATCCAAAAGTGTTTGGGGAGTTCATTGCTATTGTTTACAACATTACCGGGAAACCAGATACTTTTTGCTGTTACTTGTTTGATAAGTTCGGTTGCACATATCATGAAAACGTTGATATTTCTCCTGTATCCAAATATTACTTGGCCATTGAAAATTTAAATGAAGCCAACAAAAAATTAAATGTACCAAAAGTTGTCGCAGTATCACTTTTGCAAAAATACGCATATGCGCAGAAATTTAATGCTGGATTTTTTCCTAACATATTGTCATTTGACCCAACCGACGCAGGCATGGCCCTGAATGCGCATAAATTGGTTGAAACAAACTCCAAGTTGACTCCTCTACAACTTGGACAAAAAATGCAACAAATGTCATGCCTACAAAACAGAACAATAAAATCACTGTTTATTGACGTGCTTTACGAAAACACTTCTGACGTGATAGATGACAACAACAAACTGGTTTTCCATTTAGGGAATCAACTTGAACAACTATTCAACCCACTTACTGAGTACTCTCCCGAACAAACTGAAATTGTTTACAAGCCTGTCCCGCCAGCAGATGGTTCTTCTCTGATGCTTCAAGATAGCACTCTGATTCAGTCTATTATCAAAGAGCTTGTTGATATTCAAACCATTTTCACGGTTGAATTGGTTAATTTTTTGCAAAAATATATCATTCCGATAAGAATAAAAGTTTCAAATCGTGAAATACCTGGAATATCTTTCAGCAAACTCAACAAACTATTTCCCCCTACAATAGATGAAGTGACGAGAATCAATTGCATATTTCTCGATGCTTTGAAATTAGCACAGAATTATGGCTCTCTGCAAATCCTCAAAGCTTGCTCAGTAACAATCGCGTATTTTTACAAAGCATATACTCGTCATGAAGCTGCAACCAAAAAATTTCACAAAGATATTAAACTTTTTTTAGCGAAATTCAATGATCAACTGCCATTAAACCAGGTGTACACAGAACTAAAACTAGAGACAATAATTACAGGGCCACAGGAAAAGATTACCAAGTACAAGCTTATTTTGCAAAGACTTTGGAAAGAAAAACAATGGGAGTCTGAAGCAGTAGAGGAGGAAGCAACCAAATATTACAACAATATTATTGATGTCATAGACACATTTGGAAATCAAGCCACCCCCTCTTCAAAAACATCTGCATATCAAAATAGAGTATTTACGCCATCTGGGAAAATCTTGACCGAGTTAGCTGAAAAATGGCCCATAGAGTTACAGTACAAATGGCTCAAAAGAAGAGTGGTTGGTGTTTTTGATGCAGCCCATTACACCGACAACAAAAGAGATGTTGTCGTGATATTCAACGATTACGTTGTGTTTTTGAATGTTATCGATGGGGATTTGTACTATTCCAATGGATCCAACAAACCTTTGATATCTGATATTTTGATGAACTCTTTGATCAATGAAGTCCCACTTCCAAACAACATTCCGCAGCTTACCGTTAGAAAACATGTGCACATAAACCAGTTACTGGTCACTACTTATGGAAACACTGGGAAACAAATCAGGTTTGACATTTTGGATGGAGACTCTTCTCCATTGTATTACCAACTGGTGTCTCCAACAGACACGTGTGAGTATATTTGCGAGTTGATTGTTAAAGCTGGAATTTTGTGCAAAAGCACTGCATTTCATTTGTTTAGCAAATCCTTTGAAACGAGTTTGGTGGGATCCGAAGTTGCACAATCTTCCAAACTGAAAACATACGTTACAGCGCATGAAATCAATACATATAAGGGTGAAAAGATCAAATCACCATTTGCTATGTTTTTGAACATTGATCCGTCTTACGACGTTTTGAAAGAGAACGGCGTATACTTTGGGGCTTTCCTAAAGTTTGTCGATAGCAGCAAGAAGTTGGTAAAGCTGCAAATTTTGACCGCAAAAAAGAAAAATAATGAAGCTTCTCAAAACTCTACCACCGAGTTTGATGAGTCTCCCATCATTGTTTCTTTGAGTGAGTACACTAAAGTTATTCTGAATTTTTTGGCCAAAGTTCACTTAAAGGAGTTTTATTATTCTCTGTTGTCACCACTAGCCGCTCAGATTTTTTCTATCAATGAGCAAGTAGTAAAACAAGTTCAAGAGCCTGTAAAGTTTTTTGCAAGGGGCCTTGTGAAAAGTGAAAACCTTCAAAAGCTTCCAACACTTTCCACCTCCACTGCCGATACATCAACCAATATGGACAAATCTGCGAATTTGCAGTCAACTTCATTAGAAGATAGTGCGATCCACAGCTCCAGTTTCATGGACAAATCAAAATCAAACTCGACAATAGCTACATTCTCCAGTTCTTCCAATCAACTGAATAAAAAGTTTCCGCTTTTTCATACCAAAAATGGAGAGGTTGAAACAGGCATCAGACATGCGTCAACAGTAATAACAAGGCCCACTGACCAAACAGCTCTAACTGACAAAGGATCAACTTCCAGATCAAAAATAGCTGCTAAAAATGACAACATTCAAAAGCAAGTGATCAAGCCACCTTCAAAAATAGTGAATTCTATACACAAAAAGGAGAAGGTGGTTCTTCAAAAGGCTCCTAAAGCTAAGCTTGTTGCAAGCAACGAACCACCTACAAAAGAGAAAAACAAAAACAAAAACAAAAAGAATAGGCTAAGTAAAGTATTCGCTTCCATTTTTGGTTCCTCATCAAACTCTACAAAAACTGACTCATCTTCAAAAGCTCCGACAGCTGTCTCCAACAAAGCAGCTAAACGGCAAAGCCTTCCAGCTATACCATCAGCCGCTGTAACTTTGGCGGGTGCTGGTAACAATGAAGTTCCTTTTGCCGAAGCGTCTGACAAAAGACATGCAATTAACAAAAAACGTTTTTCACTGACTTCTATTGCGCCTCCCTCGTCTGCAACATCTCCTTTCAAAAAGACATATGACACTGGTTTGTCTAAAGGAGTCACGGGCTCAAGTAATACTAGTCAGTCCAGAAATAATACCAGTCCTCTAAAATCTACAGGCCCTAGAAAGTACTCCAGCTCTAATTTTAGTGGAATCAGCAAAACACCAATTTCGTCACCATTGAAAATTGACAGGGATCATCTTGACGCAGACTTGGAGATTCCAAGAATGCAAAGCAATATTGAGCAAGACAAAATGTTTAGCAACACAAAGGTACTGGCTTTGGAGTCTCCACTTTCCGTTACTCAGAATACAGTGAAAGAAAAAGAAACATCAAAAAAACAAACTACTGCAGCTGTGTTCAATGATGATCTATATGGTGAAATTTTAAACCATAATGAAAAGTATTTTGTTAAAGAGTCCGCTGAACCATCTATTAGTGAAACGTCGAGCTCACATAAAGCAAGTTCTGTGGTACAAAAAGAACAAAAAGCAGCTTTAGTGCCTGAAAAAAAGAGTTTTGATTCTTTGGTGGGAGATGATCTAACAGCAGGCTCAAATAACAAGATATCTCACGAGGACAATGAGGAAACCAAGCAGAAAAGTGTTTTTGATTTACCAGAGCAAACCATTCAAGGCCAAAGAAAGTCTACGGGTGAAATGGTTTTTGAAAAACTGCAATCTTTGAACGAGTCAAAACCAAACACTAATTTTTCGGCAGTGCCTACAGAAAAGCGTTGCCATTTTTTTGAGAGCTTCCAAAAAAATGGTACTCTTCCACAGAGCACTTCTTACCGGGAGTTATTTCAGGACATGGAGAAAGTCTTGACTCCTTACGAAAAAAATTGGAACTGGGTGTCTTTAGAGAAGAGCGCCTCCCTGGAAAATGTAAAGAATGCTGCAGAGGAAGGGTATTGGAATCAACAGCCGGAGACAGATTTGTTGGAGAGATATTACGAAAAAGTTCCTATTTCACCGAAACCTGATTCTCATACTGCAGATGAAGATGAGCAAGAAGCTCAAAATGTTGAACCTAGTGAATCCGGCAAAAGAGCTGACTCTTTGCATGATAGTAATCTTGCAGAGTCGTTAGACAAAAATTTGGATGGTCAAGATGATCATCAAGTCAACGAAGAATACGGGAAATCATTTGTATCGGAATCACATCCTACCAATTTGACAAGTGTGAATGACGTTAAAGCTTTGCAAGCTGTTGGTTATACTGAGGCCAAAAGCAGTAAACTGGGCGTTGAAGAGCAAAGTACTTTCAGCCCACCAAGCAATAACAGCCAGATACTAGAAGACTCTCAGCGCGTCAGAATGAGAATTAATTATCAGAGCAAATTCAGAGTTGTCAAGTCTTCTTCTCCCACTCGCACACCTTTGGATTCAGCCTATTCAACTACTACAAGGCCTTCACAAAAACTTAATTTGGACGAGGCTATTCCTGTCCTTGCCCCAACACAGTCTAGATCAACAGCGACTGATAGTGAACTTGACACTAAGAGTGATACAAAAGCAAAAGTGAATGCGCGCTTTTTTTCTGCTGGCTCAGAGTCTTCAGAGTTGTCCTCGATGAGCATGTCGTCAGGTAAAAACAACTCTGGAGTGTTCAAAAGAGTGATGGACCTTCAAAATCATAATTCAGAGCAGCTTCCCTCAAGAGACATCAGTTTCCATGAATCTGATTTGGAAAAAGATTTGGGTGACTCTACATTAGAGTTTAGTGACTTCAACATTACATTCAACAAAAATGACACGCTTGACGAAAAAACCGAGGAAGACTTTGCCACACCAAAAAATGTCATATTGCAAAACATGGCTTCTCCTGAGTTTGAGGACCCTATATTTTACGACTTTAACACTACACAGGATTACAGCAACGGTGGGGCAAACTCCTTTGGTGAAAAGGCCATGGACTATAATAACAATGCAATATGGGTTTCTCCCAGCAAACTGGATGTCTTCGATTTGAGCAAAAAATCTCCGTCCATGTACGAAAGATTGAACATTGCAGAAACCAATAAAACTGGTAAGTTGGTCTTTCACGACGCCCCGGATAATGGAAACTCAGACTCGGGGGCGATCTCTTCTAAATCTGGCAGTAACATCAGTCATGAGTACCAAATAGAGAAAGAGAACCTTGACATGACGCAAACTCAGAATCGCTTGAAGAAGGACGAAAACGTGAAAGTATTGAGAGACGAATCTTACGGCTATCTTTCCGAAGTTTTGTGAACGAGGAATACAGAGCTGATGCACCGGAACCTTCCTGCTACGCGAGTGCACTAATCAATCATGTGTAACAGTACTTGACTATATTTTATGAAGTAATAATATATTAATCTTTTCATCAATTAAAACCTCAACTCTTGCAAGATAACGAGATGTTTGAATGGAACACTTAAAGCAACTCTCTCGGCATCAAACACAGTGTCACGTGATTTTATTTGGTAGGATTTAATTTCCATTTTTCACATCTCCGAAATTTAGGATTTGCGTTTTTTTTTGTACCTTTTTTTCCCGAATTCAGTGAGAGATTTTGCATAAACTTCTTTGATTACTTAATTATCATGCCAGTGGGGAATTTGCAGGGGGGTTGCTAAAATTACTCTCTATTATGTATACATGTATTGTGAATAATTCAACTCAAAATCTGATACAATTCAGAATATCGATGTTCTTGCTTTTCAAGCTTCTTGTGTCTGTTCTTGACATTGTCACATCTCTTGTGAAAAAAAAAACAAAAAAACACAACGAGTAACCAAACACTTAAACAGTATACACATACCTAAACGAAACACAATGGGTATTAATAATCCAATTCCTTCGTCGTTGAAATCAGAAACGAAAAAAGCAGCAAAAATTTTAAATTCCTTTGTAAAGCCAAACCAAGTCCTTGGGGCAGAAGAGGTGATTCCACCAAACGTGTTGAGAAATGCAAAAGGTTTGGCTATTTTGACCGTTTTCAAAGCAGGGTTTTTATTCAGTGGTAGAGCGGGTTCCGGTGTTGTTGTGAGTAGATTGAGAGATGGGACCTGGTCGTCTCCAAGTGCGATTTGTCTTGCCGGGGGTGGTGCCGGTGGGATGGTCGGTGCGGAATTGACCGATTTCGTTTTTATTTTGAACACTTATGATGCTGTCAAGTCCTTTTCTCAATTTGGGTCCATCACATTGGGTGGGAACATGTCTGTGGCTGCTGGGCCCTTGGGGAGAAGTGCTGAAGCTTCTGCTTCTGCATCCATGAAAGGTGTTGCTGCAGTTTTTGCATATTCCAAAACCAAAGGTTTGTTTGCCGGTGTTTCTTTAGAAGGATCTGTATTGTTAGAGAGAAGAGAAACAAACAGAAAAGTTTACGGAAGCAATTGCACAGCCAAAATGATTTTATCAGGAAGAGTAGAGCCACCAGCATTTGCGGATCCTTTGTACAGAATTTTGGATTCCAAAGTCTTTTCGTACAACGGTCGCAGAAGAGGAGGTGACGAATATAGTGACGAAGATGACTCCTTATATGACGACCTTCCATCTTCTTTGGGATCAGAAGATTCTCGTTCTTTCAGATCAAGCAACGATGCAGGCCGCACCAGAGGCAGCAGGAGGGCTCGTTCTTCTTCTTTCAGAGGGGGAAGAAACAGTGGAGATAGTTACGACTCCTACGACAATGACAGTGATTTTGGTAGGGATGATGATGGTTTTGGTGACGGTCGTTTGTCTCATCAAGACACCTCGAGAGATTACTATAGAAGAGCTAGAGCAACGTCGCAGTCAACGAAAACAAGATGGGAAGACGACATTTATGACACTCCAGCAGGAGGCTCAAGAAGCTCTGCACAACCTTCTAGACCAAGAACGGAAAAACCTGATTTCGGTTTATCCAACAATGGACTACCAAAAGCCGTGGCACTGTATACGTTCAAAGGTGAGCAAGGAGGCGATTTGTCTTTCAAAAAGGGCGATGTGGTTTCAATTATCAAAAAATCTGAATCGACCAACGACTGGTGGACCGGTAGAATGAACGGTCAAGAAGGGATCTTTCCAGCAAACTACGTTGAGCTAGTTTGATATTCTTAATTGTTGAACACATATATTATACTGAAAGAGTAAGCTACATAATATATTAATAATCTAACGCAAATAAAACGAAATGTAACTTAATGCCTTACTAGTTGGAATTGGGTAGAACACTGACGTCTGAATCAATTTGAACTGTCTTTGTAATTCTCAGCTCCTAGGATCTTTGAGTGTGTCGCAAAATTTTTGGCGTGAGTGTTGCGTCACCTCAGTATTCAATCTCCTTGTTGTTATATAAATACTTGTTTGACACACTTGGCTTCCAGGAGCATTTCACAAAAAAATTTCCAACTTTTGCATTGTTTAACAGCCCAAATAGTTTTTCTGAGTCCTGCTTGGTACCACAACAAACATACCCTGCGCAGGTGCAATTTTCCATGTTGACCATATCTACAAAAATTTCAGTTGCTTTGATATCATTTGTTGTGCAACACATTTGCAAGAACTGGGTATCACATTCTTTGCTCAAATTATTTAAGTAAACAGTTTGCTTGTACGAATCTTGCTTTGGGCTAATTAGCATGTGACCTTAATCTCCGTTTGAGTCAACATTTGCCTTGCTTGACTCATCTACCAAAAGACTCATACTTTGAAACTTTTCCTTCAACGATTGGTAACTGTTTTTAGGCAATGACAGTTTGACTTGTATTTTGAGACCTTGAAAAGGCGAACCATCGAACAACTTGATGCATTGAAAAGCATCTGCTGTCTTTTTGTATGTGATGTATGCAACTGCTGCGTTGTTTTTGCAGTTTTTTTTAAAGATGTAAACTGATTTGATTGGACCCGTTTTGCAAAAATGGTCCAATATCTCATCTACTTGCACAAATTTAGAGACATTTGAAACTGAAACAGAGCTGGAACTTTGCACAAAAGATTCTACACTCATTGGATTAAGCTCACTCTTAGTAATGGCAGGGATGCAGGAATTCAACCTTGCTGTGTCAATATCTTCTTTAAAAATCCTATTTCCACTGGTAAGTTGCAGTTGTTTGTCAAAACCGGATTGATCCCTAACACTCTTTTCAAAATGGATCCCACATTTGATAGGTTTCCCAAAGAAGACATTGTTGTTGTAAAAATCAATAGCCGCCAAAGCGGCTGTTTTTTTTTCAAAATACACAAACCCTATACTTTTACGTTTATCCAATTTGCAACTCAAAATGTTCCCAAAACTTGAAAACTTTTCATAAAACGCTCTTGTTGTTAGTTTTTCATCAGTCAACGGTAATCCAGAGACAAACACATTTGTGCCTATCTTGTGTCTTAAAGTTTTGTCCCTGAAGGAGTACATCATACGAACATCCTTGCCCATGATGGGTTTGTAGTTGAAGTGTTTTAATGCTGCTGCTGCTTCGGCAGGGTCTTTAAAGTTGATGTATGCGTAATTTAATTCCGTTGGGCGTTTTGGGTTTTTGCATATTTTGATGCTTTCAATAGATTTAAAGCGCTGAAAATGCGTACGTAGGTACTTCTCATCAATTATTTGGTCCAAATCGCCAATGAAAAGCGGAACAGCGCTCTCGGCAGTCTTTTCATGGACCACAGCTTTCTTGTTACCAAATTTTTGATGCTCAACACTGCCTTGAGTTTGTTTTTGGGTCAAAGTTCTTGCAGTTGATCTTTTGGAACTGCTAGATGAAGCCATTATGGGACAAAGAATCACTCCATCTTCTGATGAAGTGGCGGATCCAGAATCTGATTCAGCTAAAGCAGGAGACATCTTGACATATTCTGCACCATTTTTTTCTGTTGACTTAAGGCTTGGCGTTTTGTATTGAAAAACAGGAGATTCATTATTAGTTAAGGTGTAGTTTGCTTTATACTCACTTTGCAAAGAGGGAGAGCCCAAGTTGAACTGCTTTTTTTGAATTTGGCTGCTTTCAAAAAAGCTGGAGTTTTGAGCCTTTGAAGTGTTGTACGTAGTCTTCTTCTTCTCAGCCTCTGTTTGTTTCCATGAATGCTTGAAAAAAGTGCTGCTTTGCATCTTTTGTTTGGAATTGGTGGTAAATTCAGGCATGGCGGCTAGCTGTTTTTTTTTTGTAGAGGATAACGCTAGTGGTTTTTGAGTCAGAGATTGCGTTTTGGTTGGTATTGCTTTGCTTTTGTCAAGTGAATTATAGGTGGAAACTGAGTTGAACAAAATCAAATTAGAAAGATCATAATGCAGTTATATTTAATACAGTTTACATGAAGACAGTTAACTAGTCGGTTTATAAAATGTTGTTCTTGCGTGATGAAAAACGCGCTTTAAAAGTTGGCTGAAGAAGTGAGGTATCCCGATCACACTTTTTGTTTAAAAGTAATGACGAATAATGTATTTTGAGAGTTGTGGGAGTATTGATTTTAACGAAAAAAAAAATGCATCTGAAGAAAATGTGACATAAATTTTCATTTGCTCGTGCAGATTTTAATCCTCGTTAACAATGGATCTCCCAAACAAACCTCTCTTCATCCAGTCCATGCATAGCAAAAGTCTTGTTCTTAAAGACACAGTTTGTGCAAAGTAAATACCTCTCCACAAATACATGGCCACGATCCCACCGACAAAAGAGTACCCAGGCATATCGAAGATAGCCGAGTTCCCAATGTAAGCCAAAGACCCCAAATGAACGTATTTGAATGGTTTGGCAAACTCTTCGTCAGAAAGTGGGAAAGTTGTTGTTGATGGAACCAGCGATGTTGCTGAGGTTATTGTGCTGTCTGCGTCTTGGTCCAAAGCTTCCATTTTCTTGGACAATTTGGTGAAGTTTTTGCCCAGGTATTTCCCTTGTTGATGGGCTCTTTGGGCTGTTGCTGGCAAAGTCGTGACTTTTGATTCCACGTCTTTTAATAATTTCACAGTGTCCGAGTAGCTCAACTGACCCGTGTTGTTGATATCGTAATCTGGCAAAATCTCTTCCAAAGTGATCAAGTGTTCTCTTGCCTGAGGAAATTTCTTCATCAATCCTGTCCCGAACTGACAAATATCGTCGTAAGTCAATGACATTTTTTCGATTTCTTCATCTGGGAAGTCCTTGTGGTTGCTCCATTTTGCGTTTGGGTGGTGTTTGTGGATAATGAAATTTTTCACTTCTTCCACAGCATAGTTGGCCAAATCTGTTCTAACAGTGGAGCAGTCTCCAACGGCATACACGTCTTTACAACCAATGACTCTTAAATGAGAATCTGTTTCAATAGCTCTTTTGTTTTTTTGGAAATATGGACCCAAAGTTTCCACGACGGAATGGGCCAATGGGTTTTGGGCAATCCCTGTGGACCACAAACACAACCCAAATGGAAGCTCTTTCATGTCATATTCACCAGTTTCCACATTCATTTGTTTAAAAATGACTTTATCGGGCAAAATTTTTTCGACTCTGGAGTTAATCAAAACATCAATATCGTCTTTCAAAAACTTCTTTGTGGCGTATTCTGAGATTCTTTCGTCATATGTGTTCAAAATGTTTGATCTGGACTGGATGATATGGACCGAAGCTTCTTGTCTCAAAATCTTTGGGTACTGTTCTGGCAAATCTTCATTCAACAAGTCTGATATTTCTGCTGCAAATTCAGTACCTGTGGCCCCACCACCACAAATCACAAAAGACAGCAATTGTTGTCTTTCTTGATCTGAAGTTGTAGGTAGACATGCTCTTTCCAAGTTATCTTTAATTTTTTTCCGAATCGCAATGACATCTCTTGCGTATTTCAATCTTTCACAATGTTCCAAACCTTCAACCCCATGCGTGTTTGCGGTGCATCCAACAGCAATCACCAATTTGTCGTACGGCACGTAAAATGAGTCGTTGGTGTTGTAGTTAGACGTAACTTTGACCAATTTGTCTGCAAACTCAATTTTCTCGGCACTGGCTTCCAAGTAATGTCCGCTGATTTTCTTGACAATGGATCTGATCGAGGCCATCAAAGATTTCACTTCCAAAGTCGATGTGGCGGCAGAGGGCAACAATGGGGTAAACAAGAAATAATTTGTTGGAGAAATAACAGTTACGTCGTAGTCACCTGGACGCAAGGACTTCAAAATCCCAACACTAGCCCATCCACTCCCCAAAATGACCAATTTCGGTTTGTTTACAGCAATGGACGCTTTATCCTTTGTATCAAGAGAGTCTAGTGAAGTGGACAAAATGGGCAAGTTTTCTGGACCACCTGTTTCTGGAGAGATTGCTAATTGGGGCACCCGAATTGCATCGCATTTAGTGTCTGTTTTGTATGTTGTTGCGTCGTAAATGAAAAATCCGATCATCGACAATGCGGCACTCGAGACTAAAAGCCCCGTGGCGAAGATCCCGTACTTGGCCACTTTTATTGCTGATCTTTTGATAGAGTTATGATGAACATGGGAGGTATGAAACAATTGACTTCTGGTGTAAGGTGAGGAAATAAATTGAGAAGTTTTGAGAGTGCTCTGTCTAGTGCACAGCCTTGGTATGCTCTGCATTCCTTTGAAACTATTTAGCATTGGGCCGTAGTTTATATTTTGGGGTGGGGGAGTATTCTTGTTTGTCTTGACCTAGTTTTTTGTGCTAAATTCATGATATTAATGTGTAATCATTGGCTTCTGTAAATATATCTATATATATCTTTATATATATATATATATATATACACACACATAAAAACCAGTCGATAAACTTTTCACTTTCGATAACGAGTTTTAAACATCCGTTACGTACCAAAATATTTTTACACCATAATGAAAATTATTCACCTGTAAGCACGGAATTTGACACGATACACACATCTACTTTCAATACTAACGATAATAATAATTAGCCAATCATTGTTTACGTTACCCCTTAGTATCAATTATTATCACACTTTGAATTTCTTGTCCATAATTTTAACCCAAAAAATAATATCAAAAATAACTCACAGGTAAACCCGAAATCTCGGAGATCAACTTTTTCTACTGCCAATACTCCCAATACTCCCAATATTACAACAACAACCCCTCCCCGTGTTTTCATCTTCTCTTTTATCGGGGATTCCCTTTGTTTTTTTTTTTTTTGTATATTTGAACGTCAATTTAGCTTTGTCCCTGTTCTTTTCTATGTTTGATTGTCTGCAAAAAATACACCGTCCCCTGCAGAAATGTACAGTAACCAAATACAGGAAAAAAAAAAAAAAAAAAAAATTATCATACAGGTACCCGCACTGTAAATTCTGACCAAGGACAAGACACTATTTTTTACAGGCACTACGCATCACAGGCACACATTGAAGTAATGGTGTGACTGTATATGTGTATGTCTTGATCTTCCATACTGCAAATAAGAAGCGCATTGGAACAAACCATGCTTCAAAAAATGTACTTTCTCTGCATTGGTGGTAATTTCTATGCCCACTCTTTATTAAAGAGTCCCAAAAAAAAAAATTAAACAACAAATTTGGACGAGACCGGAGTCGAACCGATGACCTCTCCCATGCTAAGGGAGCGCGCTACCAACTACGCCACACGCCCGTAATTTGTTGACTTTTAATATTTTACTGGTATCTACACTGATATCTTTTACTGCTGTGAAATAAGCCTAAAGAACATGATAATGTTTATGTAATGATGGTTGAAACGGCAAAAAAAAAACAAGACGATCAACTTTTAAGTGTAATGTACCATCAAAATAAGTAAGAAACCTGACAAAAAAATAGTGCAAAAAAAGAAATGCCGACAACTGCAGGATTCGAACCTGCGCGGGCAGAGCCCAAAAGATTTCTAATCTTACGCCTTAACCACTCGGCCAAATTGCCTGAATTCTTGACAACAAAAATGTGGCAAGTAACTTATTGTTTGTATAAGCTTTTGTAAAATTTCACTGATATGCACTTGAAAGCAAGTAACAAATTTAAAACACATTTCTTATATAGTAAATACATGTTTCGATTTTTTTACTCAAAATTCTATGCTTTCGTTTTGCGTAAACCTCAACCCAGTCACTGTATTTTGCTATTCTGGCACGGTTTTAACTTTCCCCAGAAATATGTTAGATTGCTCGAGTTGTGAGAATATTGAACAAATCAATTTATTATTTATCAAACCTGTATCACGGACGTTTTTTATCATTTAAAAATACCTTCAAGCAAACTGAAGCACAAGTCTCACAAAATATTATAACCGAAAATACACTTTGAGTAAAGATACACTACGCTACAGCTTAGCTGTTTTGCAAAGATCTGCAAAGTGGTTCTTACGTAAAACAAGCCTGATTATAAGCAAGATTTGTAAAAAGGTGCATTATTTTTTCTTATGTTAAATAACTATTCAAATTATTAAAAAGCTATCATCAGTAAGAGTTGAATGAGCCCTACGATTTAACAAAAAGATGCTTTGGCCGTATTTAATGCAAACAAAAATACTAGTTTGAGAATCGTTCGGGCTAGTTCAAATATTCCTTCTATGGTGCACTGTTGTGGACGACCTTTGCATCCTGCTTCTTTCTCTTTTTTTATTGCCTTGTGTTAATGTTATGATAACATCAGACAACCAAGTCTTTTTTTTGTCTGAACATTTAGTAATGAATCGGAAGGCAAAACTCTAAATGCTTGCTACTCCATTTCTACAGGCGAACTTTATTTATCAACAGTAATGGTTCATTTAATTATTCCACTGTCTTCATTCATAGATTTCATGGCATTCGTTTTTCAACGTTTAACAATAACTGCATCGAGTGTTAATGAAAGCACGACCACCCTTAACTATTGTTATTTGATCTAACTTCCTTAAGATTAAAAAAATATACAATTGATGCTCAAATTTGGTTCTCTTGTTTACTAGGTTTTTTTGCAAATTTATCAAAAAGTTTGTTTACTTTTAAAGTCTTACAAATATTAGTCACAAGAGGAAGGTTTGCTTAAAAGATACCTGGTCATATGTAGTCAAAAGTAAACAAAGCTTTTAAACATGTGACTGTTATTCTAAAGCTTGACTAATTTCTCCTACTCTCAGGCCAGTCCTTGTCTCATTTGGAAGTTGTTTTTTGCAAATTCGTACCACAGCTACAGTATGTTTAACCTCATCAAAGCTGTATTTCAACACTTTTCACTTCTATCACACCAGTCATGTTGAATGAATGTTGCCTTCTTACTGGCCAACATTTATATCAGCTCTTCACGCCTAACATTTCTTTGTTGAATCAAATGGCTTTTCTGAAAATAAAATGTGTTTATAAAATTGGTATGCCAAGTTATTATAAAGCTAAAAAGTTTGGGATATGACATGATTAGTGTCTATATCTTGAATTAACTGGTTATCAGACTTGAAAAAGAAAAAAAAAAAAATAGTGCAAAAAAAGAAATGCCGACAACTGCAGGATTCGAACCTGCGCGGGCAGAGCCCAAAAGATTTCTAATCTTACGCCTTAACCACTCGGCCAAATTGCCTGAATTCTTGAAATTAAAAATTATGCATCATCCGGATTCGGAACTCAGAAGTTACATTAGTGTAGCAATTCTTCCTCAGGAACAAGATATGTAGATCTAAAAATCCAAGTCACACATAGTATTTCTGACTATATTACTAGCCCAAATATTTCTTCATATTACAAACACCAATTCAAGGAAAGACCATAGAGGTTATCTGCTAAAAAAACTTCAACTCTCAATCAACATTGACTATGCGTGCATGCCACTCTAGTTTTGATGCTCTGTACTGGAGATCTTGCTGGAATAAATTCTTGAGGGGTACACATTGAAAGTTGTGCTTTTCGATGGACTTTTGATTTACTATATAGTTTTTATGACTCAGATTGTGAGATCTATTTTCACGTCTCAAAAGAAAACATGAAATTATATCATGTATTATGTAAACCAATTTACCTTCGCCTAACGTGTCTTATTACATATCTGAAAGGGCATATATTTCTTGTTAATAATAAATTGGTAAGAAGGAAAAGTATGAGGAATACTGAAAAAAAAAACAACGAGGACTTGCGTTGTGGGAAATTAGTTTTTCTCAAAATTTGCCCACTTTAAAAAATGGAGAAAACTTTGGTAAAGTAAAGTTGGTGTTTTCTTTCTTGCTGGAAAGAGAACACTGGGCTGCTAAAATTCAAAAAATAACAAGACAAAGCGGTTGGATGACAAAAAGCATGAGAGAGAAAAAAACAGCGGTGAAATCCTTGATGAGGCCAAAGCTCACTTTCACATTTTTTTGGATTGTTTACAAGCAGCTCAAGAATGCATTATGATACATGATTGGTTAGTATCTCCAGAGTTTCAATTTGAAGCTTCTGTAATACCTGTTTCTTACTCAAGATCTGAATTTGCTTTAACTGAAAAAGCCAAGCAAGGTGTCAAAGTTTACCTGAAAACTTATGATAAAAGTTACCACTATAAAACTACCAACACACTGGTAACTTTGCATCCAAGTATTACTATCATCGAAGCTGATGCAGAGTTGTACGCTTATCATAAAATGTTTGTGGTGTCAAGTCTGTGTATTCTAATCATGCTTTTTTAATAAATTGCTAGTTGTATATATAAATAATTAAAAAATCTAGAACACAATTTTTGGGTTTATAAGCTTTACCAAAGAATGGAGATTACAAAAAAAAAAAAGACTTTTTGTAAGTTTTTGAAAAACTCTTTTTGTAAATAACTTGCCAGCTCATGTTGAGTCCTTAAAAGCAAAGAGTTTAAAACAAAATGTTTACCTGGAAAACAGATAGCCTGAAGGTATAAGCAATTATGGTGGTTTAAAATTAATTTTTTTGCTTTAGTGTTTTACTAGATAGCAAAATTAAAATCGTTCTTAAAGAAAATAAAAACTCATTGCCTCTTTCAGTTATTGCTTACAAAATTTCTCTTCTCATCACCTCAACACTCAATTACTAAAGTAGTTTGAAGTGGTTAAAAGAAGTCATTGCACTCTGCAGGTTGTTGTCTAAACCACTGTTTTCTAAAGGAGGCTTCATACTGGCCAGAATATTAGAGTTCAAATTTTTGAAGCCACCAAGAGGCAACCTTGGTGATGACCTACCAAACTGCAAAACCCGCCTTCTCTTATTTTTGCTGAAGCCTGTCATTATTTAAAAATTTGCGCAGGCAGCATAATAAATTTTGACGCATTTTTACAAAACGATGTTTCTCAGCTAAACCAAGAAAAAACGCATTAGAGACTGACCTAAGCACAGGATAACCGCATTCAATGTTGATTATGTGTGGTATGGTAAAGCAATTTAATACTGTCGAAAACACTCAGTATTGCAGGCCAAACGCGTAAGCCCATGAATTTAGTTCCAGTTTTGGTTTGACTGAAAAAAAAAAAATATGCATGCAAAAAGCAGGACTAGGGACGCCGGAGTAAGTCTCTACTAGTTCTTGAACATTTCAAATAAAGTCAGTTTCTCATAACTGCTTAGAATTGACTTTTCTTGTATGTTAACCTTGACCCAACTTGCCCTCATATGATTTGATGTTTTTAATTAATTCCATCAGTGGGGAACGAGCCTGAAAGCGTTGTGGTAAAATTTTCTTGCTCCATCTGTGACAGACGAGCTGAGAGTGGAACAGTGTTTCTTCAAACTTATTTCTGGTATGCTTCATGTTTGGGTTGGTATTATTATTTGTCTCTGGTACTGTTTAGGATTAATATCTCCACCAAAATAAATCTTGAGACACCAAAAACTTGAAAAAAAAATATTGCAAAAAAAGAAATGCCGACAACTGCAGGATTCGAACCTGCGCGGGCAGAGCCCAAAAGATTTCTAATCTTACGCCTTAACCACTCGGCCAAATTGCCTGAATTCTTAAAATCACATTATGAGTTTATTATAAAAAGCATAATTAGATGACAGAATTTAAACACGAAAGTAATTTAACGCGTAAAATTCTGAAACCAAATGGTTCCTTCGAAAACATGATTTTGAAAAGAATCAACGACAAAAGGCATGAATCAACAAAAGGACATCATTAAGGTAAGCTAAATAAGGTGTTCCTACAAAATGAAAACGCTACAGCGAAAATCTCAAAGAAAAACAATCAAGAATGTACCCAAGAAACTCAAACAGTCGACCATCGCAACCAAAACCAATAACATGAAGTCTTCACTCCTCACATCAAACAAATTGTCTCCTTGTACAAAATGTGATGTTTCAATAACACGTTGCGAATTTTGTTTGATGAAATACGACAAACTTGACCCAGTTGCAACTCACCAACATAAAGAATTTCATGACGTTCAAACAAAAGGTTTGAAATGGGCAGTGCCCAACTACTTGAAAAATAGCAAATTTGTTTCAAAGCCATTAATGTCGCCATTTCAGAAGAGTCAAGGAAGTCGGGACATCATGAGTATGCTTTCTGCCTCCCAAGACCAATTGAAGACCCCCGATAACTCACAGCGAACCGCGAAATGCAGCTCGCAAGATTACAAAGATTGTGGTGATTGCATTGTGGAAATACAGAAAACCAATATGCAAGAAATAAAGCTGGCTTTACAACTACTCGATTTTGTGAATGAGGAGCTGACAGCCCCGAAAGATGAGAATGATTTTTGGATTAGTGGTAAAGGTAAATGTCTTGTTTTTATTAAAGACGGACGAGCCGTTGGTGTGATCACTTTGGAAGATTTGGTTTCCTCTCACTACAACATGAAATGGATGATTCTTTCTAGCAAGCAGATTGTCGAACACGTCAACCCTCGCTTTCTAGCAGGTATTTCAAGAATATGGGTTTCTAAACACTACAGAAGAAAAGGTATTGCACTGAAGCTTTTGGAAGCTGCACAAAAGAATTTCCATAATGGTGTAGAACTGAAACCTTTACAAATAGCATGGTCGCAACCTAGCGAGAGTGGTTCCAAGACTGCCAAAAAATTCAACTCCATTTTGCACAAGAGCGGGGAACTTTTGATTCCTGTTTACTTTTAAACCAACCTTTAGACTGGAGGAAAAAAAAAAAAGATTAAATTGACGTATACGTGTATAAATTTTTGGCGTTTGCAATGCCATTCTCCTTAATACTTTGTATCCTTTCTATAAGAACCAGATATTTTTCTGACGCTTCCTCCACTAACAGCTCTGGAGAAATTGGACCCATTCTGTCCCAAATGATTGGCACTGTGCATATTATTTGTGATGGCTGATGAGCTTGAGGACAAGTTTCTTCCGCCGGATCTTCTTTGTTGCTGTTTGGCAACATATAGCATTTTCATGTCTTGATCATCAATTGGAGTGATGTTTCTTCTACTCGTCATGCTGACGTCTGCTTCATTCTCGACATTTTCTTGTGTCATGTTAGCGTTGTTATTGGATGAACTGGCTTTGTTCACTATCGCCGTTTTTGATTTCGTTCTTTTTCCTGGAAAATTGTTTATATCTTCAATAGTGTTGGCTCCATGCTGGCCCTTTCTTGGTTGTCCTGGGGATCTCATTGGCACACCGTGTCTAGGATTATGTGTCATTGGCGAAGCAGTTTCCGGTGGAATGATAATTCCGCTAAGATCTGCTTGATCTATATCTTTATTGTTTCCATTTAACCCTTCATCAATGTTACTCATCTTCCGTTCATGCTGCAGCAGTTGCAGTTTTTTCCCATGCTGCTGCTGCTGCTGTTGTTGTTGAAGTCTTTCCTTTTTCTGCTTTTTATATTCTTCAAGACTAATCAAGGGGTACATTCCGTTGATCAAGTCACTTGGCTTTATGCTCATTCTCATTGTGTATTTCCATTCCCTAAAAGTTTGTTGATTTAGATATAGCCAATGTTGTTGTGGTCCAACAACCATTCCCGGTCTTATCACTCTTAAAAATCCAATACACTCGTTTGCTGTGAATCCGTGTTTGTAAATCAAGTATGCACCAATCAAACAACCCGTTCTTCCCAAACCGGCTTTACAATGAACAGCAATCTTAGGAGATTGATCGTTTAAATCGTCAAATTCGTTAATTATGGTTTCCACACATCCAATGAAATTAGTAACAATGGACATATCCGGACAAGTTCCATCTTCGAAAATCATATCTAAATGTTGGATTCCGTTATTTTCGAAATGCACCTTGTTGTACAAATGCGAGTTCAACCTCACGACTAATTGGACGTTTGTCTTTTGAAAAATATCCAAGACTTTTCTAAAAGTTCTGTTGATTTTCGTATTATGGTTGTTGTTCATGTCAGCAATGTTTTCCTTTGGAGAAGCAAATGCAATGAAATTTGGTGTCAAAACGTTTAAATCCCCATTTTCTACTCTTTCGTAATATTCATAGCTGTCCAAATCCATTTTTTGCAAATCAATCAATCCACATTCTTTGGCACGCCAGCACCCATAACAAACGTCTTGTATTGTTATTTCAAAATCCGCATTCGAATATCCTGCATCTCTGAACGGCATGAAGGGTGGATCCACTTGAGAGATAGGCTGTAGTACTTGGTGTGGAGTCCAACTTTGAATCAAAATCATGTAGCAACATAACAAGCATGCAGCATTTGCTCTTTGTCTTGTAGAAGTGGAGGAGTAAAACACGACGGCTCTGCTCAAGTTTTCTTCTCTTGTCAAAAGATCATGCAATTTCACAGCAAACCTGTACAGATGTCCAATATTGAAAGGACCAAAATCCAAATGGAAGCTGTTATAGAAAAGCTCTTCCTCCATAGTAAAGAATGTCACATCAGATGTGTCTTCTGGGATGTAGTCGTATGCACCCAAGTACACACGACCTCTTAAAAACTCAATTGTGTTGTCCAGGTACAGTTTTTTTGCCATCAAGTGGGGTTTTTAAATAGCTTAACTTAGCAGAAAATAAATATGGGGTATCAACAGTGAACTTTCCTGGCCTCAATCCGGTTTTCTGGTCCGTTCTGGTGTCTGATAAAAGAGCTCTAGGTTGCGATAATCTTAAAAAGATAGAGGATATCAGACTGAAGATATATAATTGATCGCAAAAAAAAACTTCATCTGCAAAACATGGATCTCCCCAAAAAAGTCAACACAAAACATTTGAAGCTGACCACCATCATCTGTTTAAAACAGCCCTGCAATCTTCAAAGACTAACGAATTAACGAATCGATGGACAAAAGTAGTTCGACAATTATTTACATATTGATGGTAAAGTCATTTCTTCCAGGAAGCGAAAAAAAAATTGTTTGTTTACATAACATGACCAAATAGGAACTCTAATGGCGTCAACAGTTTTTTTGGAAAGCAAGATATTATGGCTTCACTAAGATAAATGTAATATTTGTTACCCAGTCCCGCAGTATAATTTATTTTTTGACTGATCAGAGAAAAAAAAAAAAAAATACAAATATCTCTCGGGGGCGAGTCGAACGCCCGATCTCAAGATTACTTTACATCTAACACTCTGGAAGTGAAAGATCATATTACAGTCTTGCGCCTTAAACCAACTTGGCTACCGAGAGTAATCAAATTTGATGTCAGGAGTAGCTTGAAAAGTTTATACAATTTGTAGTCAAACGTAGGTTGGTCTCTTGGAAAAGTGCCTACAACAGATATCTAACACTTGTCAACAACCATTTCGAATGAAGGAGGTGAAGCCTCTGTTTTCAAGCCGACAAGTTCCAGTTGAACAAAATACAAGAACACACAACTTACTCAGAAGAAGACAGCTACCGTTGTATAAAACGACATAACAGTAGCACCACTACAACCCAATATACCATGTTTAGAGATAGAACCAATTTGTATGTGTCATATCGTCGAACATACCCTAAAGCTTTTAGAACTACAACAGCAACGCGTTCTGGGCTTTCCAATGCTCAAGAGTTTGATGAAGAAGAAGGGTTCCCCATGTTGGACTCTGTAGATGTCAGTAATGAGTATACCCAGGAAAACAATTCTTTGAAGCTTATCATCGACAATATTTTGAAACCCATTGATATGAAATTGACAAGCCTGGACACGTTGATTGATGATGATTTAGTGAAATTGTACAAGAAAGTCATGTTGCCTGGGTTTCAGGATAGAACTGAGGATATTAACAAGATAGAGAAATTGAACTATCAGATTATCAAGTATTTGCAGATATGTTCCAGTTCAATTCAACTGATCAAGGAATCCCAACAGCAGCAGCAGCACGGACAAGGCAACTCACCAATTAGGACAGCAGGTATAGATATTATACTAGAAAATTTGGGCAAAGCGTATGCAAGAAAGATCCAGGCGAGATCCACAAAATTCAGGAAATTACAGAACAACTATCTAAAGTTTTTAAACAAAGACGATTTTAAGCCATTACCAAGCTCAAGTGTCACGCAACAAGAATCTAATCCTCAAGATCTTTTGTTGTTGGAAGAAGGTGAAGAAGTTGTTGAAGACGATGCCGAGTATTCCAAATCTGTATTGGTGCAACAAAAACAACAAAGGAGTCAACAAATGAAATCTGAGTACTTGAAAAAAAGAGACGAAGAAATAACAGAATTGGCACAGGGGGTTTTAGAAGTTTCAACGATTTTCAAGGAGCTTCAAGAATTGATTGTGGATCAAGGCTCAGTTATTGATAGAATCGATTACAACATAGAAATGACCTCGACTAATCTTCAACAAGCACAAAAAGAGCTAGTAACGGCAACGAAGTATCAGAAAAGAGAAGGAAAATGCAAAATCATATTGTTTTTGGTATTGCTTTGTATACTGATGTTTTTCATTTTCATGCTGAAACCATCAGGTGGTGGTACAAAGACTGTTGTAATTGAAAAGCCAGCGACACCGAATACTTTATGACTTTATACAATGAAATACAGTACATATAGCTCTACGTTCTTTAAAGTGTCCTAAAAATTATGAAAATTAGATAAAAGTATATATTACAAATGCCTTACCAAATAGGCTCAACCTAATAATTATCTGAAATTGTAGATGTTGCCATTTTGCATGGAAGCAGGTGTAAACCCGTTCATGTTGTTACCAGGCAATTTTTTCTTGTATCCCGGTCTGTATGCCATTGGCTGTTGTTGCTGATGTGGAGGGAATCTGTTTGCAGGACCCATTGATGCATTAGGAAACTGCTGATTGTTTTGCATAGCGTAGTTTGTTGCAGTGTTCATGTTGTTATTGTAACGCATCGTTTGTTGCTGTCCGGCGTACCCTGGAGCGTAGTTTGCTTGGTAAGGGTTAGGATTGGAGTTAGGACCTTGTTGATACTGCTGCTGTGCGGGGTTGTAGTATGGTTGTCTGTATGCACCTTGCATTGGGAGCTGCTGCTGTTGAGGTTGTTGAGGTTGTTGAGAATATGCAAGACGAGTTTGCTGTTGTTGGGGCATTGGTGGTTGGTTGTTGAAACGCTGTCTGTTCTGAGCTAGCGGAATTTGTGGTTGCTGTTGAGCAGATAGTGGACCAGGACGGACCTGTTGCATTTGCTGTCTTCTAAAATACTCAGGGTTGATGCCTCTTTGTGAAACAGAAGTGAAATCTGAGCCTGGGTCGCTGATTCCGTCATCTTCAATCTCTGGTCTTTCTGCTGGGTCAATGGTGTTTTTGCGGATAAACTCTTCGTCTTCTTCGTCAATGGCTTCGTTTTGTTTCATGTAGTTACTCAATGTTGGTGGTGCGTCATCCTTCAATTGAAGAACAGAGCCCGGTTTCAAGTCTGCTGTATTCAACGTATCGGTTCTTGTTGGCGGATGTTGCATTCCAAACTTGTTGTTTGGTTGTCTTAGAGAAGGATACGAATTTTGGTTGTTAATTGGCATTTCGCTATACTTGGAGGAAGAGTCAGATATATCTCTGACAGATTGCGGGAAAGTTTTCCCACTATTGGCACTGGTAGGTACTTGCTCTGTTATCGGAGGATATGCATTTGAACTTGAAGAAAATCTTTTATTTGCAACCGCAGAAAAAGGCTGCTGTTTGTTGACATCATCTAGAGACATATCAAAATCATTGTCATCTTTTTCGTCGTTGATGTTACTGCTACTGTTGTAGTTGTTGTTGTTGTTGTTGTTGTTGTTAGTGAAATCAAAAGAGTCACTATTGTTGGTGTGAGCTGTTGTCTTTAAAGCAAGGTTGGATCCCAACACTGTTGAAGAGTTATTGTTTGATTGGTACGCTTTTGGAATACCTTGAGTGAAAAAATCGTCATCTTTGTAGTTCAAGTTGGTGATGGAAACCTCGTTTTTCTCGTTCGACACAGCGGTGTCTTCTCTGTTTAGCAAATTTGTCTTGGCAAGACCACGATCCAATCTGCTACTGTAACCATCAGTACTTTCTGTATCTTCATTATCGGAATCGTTGTTGTCGAAATAAGCGTTTCTTTTATTTGTGTAAACCAAAAATGTTAATGGCAATGAAACCAAGTTCAAAACGGCAGAAGGAATTAGGATCCAAGCACACCAATTGACATGTGGGTAAAACAACAAAAATACAACAATACAACTGAATGCAGAACCTGTGAATGCTAAGAATGTAAGAAGCAAATCAACCAAAAAAAGGAAAACATTACCGGAAGAGATAAACCCATAAGCGATATTGAAAACCATGGAAATGAAAACAACACCAGCACTAACGGGCAAAACCAAGAGTAATTCGCTCAATGTTTTTCTTGCATTAGAAGCCATTTTCCATGTATCTTCGTTTTTCAAATTTTGAAAAGAGTATGCGTTGTAGTTTGCAGAAGCTTTGGAGCAATTTGAGCCTTCATCGGTACAATATCCGAAAACCCCGTATCTGTAACCATTATAAGAACTCAATGATATTTGATGGAAAACTGGAGCAGTGACACATGCGATGATCAATGCGGCCATGGAGGCAAATTGTAAAACTGTTATAACAGCTGAAATGGAAAAAGCCTTTGTATAAGACATTTTGTGTTTGTGTGTATTACTTATGTGTTTTTTGTATTGTCCGATGAGCTTTTTTGTATTGTTCGATGAGCTTTTTTGAGAAGTTGTATATTATATGAGCAATATGAAAAATATGAAAAGTAGTGTTGAATTTATAAGCTCGTGTTTCTTGTGGGCTATCGAGATTCGAGATGTGAGGTATGCAAGAACAAGTTGGCTTGAACGTTCAAGAGTTTAAATTTGCTAAATGCAATAAGACCTTGTATAAAAAACTATGTTAACTAACTTGACATTTCATCGCTTTTGACGCAATACGCATACATACATATCTATATATATATTATCAGATAAACTCACACCAATCATCATGTCAAAACAATTATTGATTTAGAATAGCGATTTTCCATCGATCGATCCATGCATGCTATCTACTTCCTTCCTCGACAAAACTGTTTACATTTGTATCACAAAAATTATCCACAGTGGATAAGCTCAGCTTGATAAAGACATCTCCTCAAAGTTTTGTGACCTATTATTAGAAACAAAAGAAACTAAAAGGAAACGCCAGTATATTGAACTGAAAAGCCGACACTAAAGATAAGCCTACATGAAACAACAAGCAGAGTCTTTCTACACAAAAGTTCCTTGATTAAAACGTGTGTGTGTGTTAAAGGTACCAATCTGTGCACACATCCACTGAAAAACTTACGCAGAAAACCTCAATCAATCAATCAATCAATAAATCGATCGATCGACCAAATTGCACCGATTTTACACCACATGGCCTTTGAAATGGGTTAATTCCAGCGGATGAATAGAGAGACCAGCTTAAATAATCTTATCTTTGATTGTGAGCTGAGAAGGGGAGTACAGGGATGAATACAACTATGAGTACAGCAATTAGTACAGCAATGAGCACAGCGATAAAAACAACAATTAGTACAGCGATAAAAACAACAATTAGTACAGCTTTGTTACAATTACAAAACATGGTACAATTAAGGCAACAAAAGTTTTTTTTTAATCAACTATGTGACATGATAAAAGGTTTAACCCAGCATATAATTATGGCTTATATTGTGTATTTTTTTTTTTTTAATTCTTTTTTTTTGCACGGTGGTTTCTACCGTTGCTACTTAATTAGGAAATATTCAAGTTGTGCTTTGTACACTCAAGAACACAACGTAGCAACTCAGGACAGCAGGAGGAGAAACAATTTGTATGTCCAAAAAAGGGAAATCAATTATGGAAATTTAAGCTCAGCACGATAGAAAGTAAAGCAGAGAGACAAAAAAACCAAAAAAAAAAAAAAAAAAAAAAAAGCTAACGGTCAAGGTGCGGATGCTCCAAGAATCTTCCCAGTGTCACAGCAAAGGTTTGAGTAGTAAGGAGATAAGAAGTGGGAGATACAGATATTTTTGTCCATAGGTGTGTGATTAAATAGATCAGTGCATCATTGTGGATCATTGTGGACAAACGGATGACTCAAATGAAATGATCCATTTGCATCGCATCCAAGCCAATGAACAACAAAATTAAGCAACGCCTGCTTTGATGCGGAACCATGACATTTCTTGCACAAAATTTGAATAATCTTTCAATGCCACAATTTTCCTCAATTTTATATACCAATTGCTTGTTTATTTTAAAAGTATAATAATTTTATGTCTCGTTGTTGAGCCTTTTTGATTTGAATTGTTATATCTGGCCACAGAAAATAAACAAACATTGTTTAATTGGCACGTGACATGACATAGTTATTGGCAAGTTCAAAAGATTACCGACAAGGTTGCATCATTGCAAAGACTGCATTACCTGCATTAAACAATTGTTCTTTTCTCTTTGACCAATTAGCAATTGCAAGGTATATTTATTAGAAACACACGCATGTTCTGGTCCTAAATCAAACACCTTGCTAGACACTTTTTGCAATGTTTCTTTAAAATAAGAACTCCAGACTCCTTTGGGGGAACTACACTAAGTTTTAGCACAGGCATGCCAATAGTGAAGCATCTCATCAATCAACTTGCAATGCAGTAAAAAAATCAATTGAACAATTGTCCAGTTCCAAAGCTAATTTGTTCAATGGCTTGTTAAAAAAACCGTTAACACGTGACACGTCTTTACAAAAAAAAAAAAAAACGCACACTAGAGATCTTACAAAAACGAAAAAAAAAGACCCCCTCTCTCTCTGCAACTTCAATATGAGCAAAAACATCAACAATGGAAGATTCAAGCCGATATATATATTTACTCAAACCGATAGTAAACACCTTCCATAACAGGCAAGGAAAGAAGCTACCATAACAGGCAAGGGAAGAAGCTACCACAAAATTAACTCAAGCACTTTTGCAATGCCTGCTGGAAGTTATTCTTATGTAGACCCAAACGCGCAGTCTGAAGTAGCGAACTTCAACAAGTTCACTACCATCGATTGGCCTGAAGAAAGGGTGAAAGAAGCCAAAGAAAAAAAGTCACCTCACTTGTCCAGCACGGATCTGGAAGGTCCAGATTTGAGAACACATCACGAGTATGTGAACCGGTCTGTATGGAACTCAGTACACAAGTATTTTGGCCACATATTTCGTCAAAATTGGACCACCTTCCTAACCTTAACTGCAATGGGGATCACCATTGGGTGTATTGCCGGGTTCATTCAGATATTTACTGAAAGTTTGGTTAGTTGGAAATCAGGGTACTGTTCGAAAAACTGGCTGCTGAATAAAAATTTTTGCTGTTCAGAATCAAAAGAATTTGAAAGTCAGTGTGTTGCAGAAGGTTTTTGGATCAATTACTCCAATGGTGGTCTCAAATTTGTTGTTTTTGTGGTCTTGTCCATTGTTTATGCGGTGATCAGTGCCATCATGGTCAAATTGGTGGCGCCTATGGCTGCAGGGTCAGGGATCTCGGAGATAAAAGTCACAGTGGCTGGATTTATTTACAACACAGATTTTTACAGTTTGTCAACACTATTGATCAAATCATTGGCATTGCCGTTGACAATTGCATCAGGGTTGAGTGTTGGGAAAGAGGGGCCCTCGGTCCATTATGCTACGTGTTGTGGTTTTATCATTGCAAAATTCTTCTTGCAAAAAGGTCGCCAGCACTTGAATAAATGGTCGTCTAGATCGTCGTCGTTGTCTCAATATGGCGTGAATTTCCCCGAATTAAGCGAATATATGGTTGCCGGGGCTGCTGGTGGGGTGGCTGTAGCCTTTGGATCTCCAATTGGTGGGGTTTTGTTTGCCCTAGAAGACATTGCGTCATCGTCAGACTATAACTTATCGACTCTTTGGAAATCGTACTACGTCACCATGATGGGTATAGCCACTTTAAAAGCTATCAATCCTTTCCGAAATGGGAAAATTGTGCAGTTTGAGATTACTTACGATAAAGATTGGCATATTGCAGAGATCCCAATTTTCGTTTTGCTAGGTATTTTTGGGGGAGTTTACGGAATTATTATTTCAAAACTGAACGTTTACATGGTTCATTTCAGAAAAAAATATCTGTCCAATTACGCACTACAAGAAGTGTTGATCTTGACCGTTTTGACATCATTGATCTCATATTTCAACCAGTTTTTGCAGCTGGACATGACAGAAAGCATGGAGATCTTGTTTCATGAGTGCATTGGCGAAGACGACGCCACATGGGACCACCAGCTGTGCTCAATCTCAAATGCATCAGCCTTCAAATTCGTGCAAATGTGCTCGAGCTTGCTGTTTGCCACAGTAGTGAGAGCAGCTTTGATCATTGTTTCTTACAATTGCAAAGTTCCATGTGGGATTTTTGTCCCCTCAATGGCAGTTGGTGCTACTTTTGGAAGATTTATCAGCATTTTAGTAGAAAAATTTATTACGGGGCCTAATGTCATCACTGCAGGTACATATGCGTTTTTAGGGGCAGCTGCCTCGCTAAGTGGGATAACACATTTAACTTTATCGGTTGTTGTGATTATGTTTGAATTGACCGGTGCTTTTTTCTACATCATCCCAACAATGATTGTTGTGGCCGTTACAAGAATGATTTTTGCCAACTACGGTACAGGAATGGGTATTGCTGAGCAAATGATTGTTTTCAACGGGTTCCCACATTTGGAAGACAAATACGACCACCATTTGTCAGTTGATTACAATGCTCAGGATATCATGTGTCCAAAATTGCAAACTTTACCAGAATATATCTCAATAAGAGAATTGAAAACAATACTGTCTTCATCGGTGCAGGATAAAGTTCACGGGTTCCCAGTAATCACAGTAGCAAACAAGTGTATAGGGTATGTGAAAAGACAAAACTTGGAAACATTCCTGTACATGAACAACATAGATGATCTAACTATTGATTTTAACAAGGCAACTTTGGGTGAAAATGCACAACAAGTGGATCAATTAGAAAGCCCTGAAAATGATTTTTTGATGGATAAGTCTGTCATTGTAGTGAAATCAGCTATGAAAATTACCCTAATTCATGACATTTTCAAAAAAGTTGGACCAAAAGTTGTCATGGTTGAAAATGAAAACGGTGACTTGACAGGATTGATCACCAGAAAGGACTTGATGAGCTTTGAAAGTAGCAAGCACACAGAACTGAACGGGCCATTGTACACCTTTAATGAAAGCTGGGATGATTTTTTGTGGAGTGCAATTACAAAAATTAAGGCAAAATTAGGAAGTCCTTGAAAGAGCATTATATATACAAAAAAAAAAAAAAAATGACAATCATACTTACAACAATGGAGGATAAAATATTGAGTGAGAAGGCATTCGGAGATTCAACTAAACGTTGTTTGTCAATCCTCCCTCCATTTACCGTTTGTCTTGAAATCTTCGTAAATTTTTTTGAAGTATGTTTTCCCAGCGTGGTCCAAGCTGGCATTGATCGTCACTAATTCGTCTTGAGACAACAATGCAAAAACGGAATAAATGGATCCTATCAACTCTTTTCTCACAGAATTGCTCAAAGGATTGAAGTTGCTGACACATAGTTTAATGTATTTCAAAAGAACTGGCCCAACAGAGCGTCTCAAATTTTTCTTCAGTAGAGACACTTTGGAGTGCAGGCCGGCATCAGAATTCTTCGACACTGTAGAAGACGTGGAAGGTTCACAGTAGTTTATAATTAGTCTTGAAACGTTTTGCACTGCATTAACAGACACATGCGACGAATTACTCAAAACGTCCATGTAAAAGCAAATTATACTGTTGATCAAATGGTAACGGTTTGTCAATCTAAAACTGTGGAAATTCAACACTATCGATAACAACTGCGTAGTGACTTCAATGATATTTCCTAATTCCGTTTCATTGTTCGGATTGCACTGCGACACAGTCTTACAGCATAACGGGAACAAGGTCTCAATAGTGTACTGAGAAAAGACCCATTGCTGAGTGATAAGTAAATTCTTGATAGTCTCCAGTACTGGTACCAGCGGAGCCACGGATGGCTGATCGTCACTCCAGGAAATCAACTGACCAACCGAGCGTGCTAAGGGCATCACTACTTTTTCATTTTTGCTCGGAATATGCTCAAGAAGACTTTGATAAACCTCTAAAATAGGCAATTTATAGTTCCCACATGTCCCAATAATTTGCACCGTTTTCTCAAATATACCCTGGAAAAGCTCAGCATCTGATTTCGTTGAATTTTTGATAAAAGCCGAAAACCCTTGTGGATTAAACCCATTGCTTTTCAATACTAGATAGTGCGCAATACCAGTCAAAATTTCACTTTCTGTGCTTAATGTTGTCAAATAAAGACTGAAAATATCACACACTCTTGCTTCATTTGCCAAATCTAGCTTTTCTATTTCAACTGAGAAGGTACCCAGTGTATCTGAATCGAATAAAGGCTTTATCTTGTCTTGAATAAATTCTTCCTTGTTTAAAAATTCGCAGCTGCTCAAAATTTTGTACAAGTATACAATGCTTGTTTCCTTAGATTGAATAGTCTGGTAACAATACGCAACAAAAGCGTGCAAAAGCTTATCCAAAGACTCAATGAACATTCCGTCGTTGACCGAGTGGCTTGACAAAATGACAACCAGACTGGCTTTCAAAGCGCAGTCATCATTTTCAAAGTTTTTCGTTAAAATGGACAAACTCTCGTTCAAATAAGAGATGCTTTCTTTCCAACGGGTCAAATGATTAGCCCACACGCATTCAAAAATATCTGAGCCAAACTCCAAACTCTTTGTGAGTTCAGAAAAGTTTGTCTCTATAGTTGATTTGAAGGTTGGGGAGTCTTTCAGCAAGTAGATGATGGCATTATTATTCGACAAATGCTGCAAATTTTCAGCAAGAAAGTTGATTAACGCAACTCTGATATTTTTGTTCCAGCACTGTACAGGGATTGAACAAACGAAATCTACGCTTGAAAATTCTCTCTTTTCTATGATGGAATTGCTAATAATCGAAACCAATTCATATATTACTTCTTCTTCCTCAAAAAAATCATTACTGTCAGCCGTGCTAGCAGTCAATACGCGATGCAAAACGTTTGGATACCTGGTCACCAGTTCATCACAAAGGAAATTTAAGTTAGTTTTATCAAAGACAAAGTTGATCAAAGAGGACCATCTTGTAAATAAATCAAAAAGAATAGCTTCTTTGTCCGTCGAAACAGTACTAAACCAGTCCATAAACCTTTGAAAAATAAGTTTATCTGGGAGGTCAATCAACTCTCTTAGTTTGAATAAAGTGAAGAATGAATATCTACATTGCTGTCTAGCAGTTTGCTGCTGTTGTGTTTCGACCAATGATTCATAATGATCTTTAATATCATCTGTGTCTTCTTGACTGTTGAAACAAGAGTAGTACAATTCCATTACATTAAAAATCAGTTCCCAGTTGGTGCTTTCTGCACTTTGAGTGAAAGTGTCAGAAAATATGATATTGTGCAAAACTGTTTTCAAATCTGAACTGTCTTTGATGTACTGCAAACTAACTGGATTAAAAGACCCCCTAATTATTAGTAATAGTAATTGTGGAGCGTCCAATAGTTTGTTGAATGTACTTAACAATTGCGTGCTTGATAAATTGGAAACACACTTGCTAATAATTGATGCATATTGGCTGTCAAAAATCAACTTAGAGTTAGAATGCTTTTTGGAAAAGGTTTGCAAAACATCTGTGACAAAAACATGAAACTCTCTTGCATTCACATAACATTGCACAAACTGCTCCCAAACTGATGTCAAAGTGGTAGACGCTTTTTCGACATTTTCAAGTATCAATGTTGAATTTTTTATGCCAAGTTCTATATTAAGTTTCAAAACATCTGTTACCAAAGCCCACTGAATGTTGTCAGAGGAAAGAGTTGCTGTCAACACTTCATTCAAGATTTCTTCTGAAACGAGATTCTTTTTGGTAATATGTGCTAAACTATCCAAAAGTTCAGGAACGGTATTTTGGGATATTTTGCTGATTTGTTGAAAAACAGACTCTGTAAAAGAAGAATTGCTTTTGACAACCATTTCAAAAAGTTTAACTAAAGTTGCACTGTCCTTAGGCGTGGCCGTTTTTATAGTTTTTTCTAGTAGCTTGGTAAGTGTCTGTGGGCCATCAACTTTGCCTGTATCCAAAACAAATCTGTATAAGATCGACGTAATTTTAGTGTCATCAAGGGCCAGTAAATCCAACAAGCTTCGTGGCGCCTTGAAGCAGAGATACTGTAGGAATCTAGATTGATCTGCTTTAGAATCAAAGTCCACCACCAACAGCAGTTTATCTATAGTATCAGCACTGACAGGAGTCTGCTGAGCAAAACCACAAACCAACTTGAAGGCCATGTCTGGCTGTGGAAGATCTACACTTAGCGAAGACTCTTTGACTTTATCCAAAAAACTACCAACTTGAGACTCCAAAGCAGAGTTTCCACTTAGCATAGGTTGCAAGTTGGTTAAAATTTGAAACATTCTCAATTTTTTGTACACTCTGATCAAAAAAGTAGCTTCATATTTACAAAGCACTTTGTCCCACAAGTTGTTGAAAAGACCCCATATTTCCGCATTGCCTAAGAATGTGTTGTTGCTTTGTTCATTGAATCTGTCAACAAGCAACTCAAAGACAAACAAATCGCCCCTTGGAAAGTAAATTCCATTGTAGCTTTTGTCCACTATGCTGATAAGTTCAGGAACTTTGATCTGTTTTGACCTAAGATATTTGCTTAGGGTTTCACTGTTTGTTGGCAAAGAAGCCATGGTTGATTGCTTTGGCGTGCTGCTTGGGTTGTTGCTCTGCGATTTGTCAAGCCCTTGCAGTTCTGAGAACCGAGATGAGTATCACACACGAAGCGAAATCGATTTTGGGCAGGGATGAGATGCGTTTCTCGTGGGAAAAAAGAAAAGTTTGGCCCGAGCATTCAAAGCATTCGGACTCGCGTTTTCATTTTGCAGATAATTTTTTCTGGCACGGGCTAAGAAGTAAACACTGTGAAGAAGAGTCAGTGAACAGTGAAACTTCTTAATCAAGCACTACACCTGGTGTTACGTGTAGAGAACTACAGTGGACAACGAGAAAAAGGGCAACGGAGTTGAATGCAAATATGATTACCAGCGCCAGCAATGAAGATCAATTGAACAAGAGCGACACTGTTGCAAAAAAATCTTCTCCTTTTCAGCAGCTGTTGATGGATCCAAATGCACTAAGTTTTTTGGACAACAACGAAGACTCAAACGAGAAACAAACTGAACATTTACAAGATGAGGAGATGGTTGAAAACACCTCACAAGAAATTCCAGACGAGGTTGTTTCTGACTCGCAGAGCGTAGACATGGATGATGACGTGGAAGCAGAAAAGGAAACATTAGATGGCACAGAAAAAGCCGATGCTGACAACATAGATATTGAACTAGAAAGTGAAGAAAAACAAAACGGACTGAAGCAAAATGTGAAGGAAGACGTCGAACAGAAAGAAGAAATTGCACGAGATACAGAAGAGCTGGATGGTTCAAGCAAAAATATCCCAAGCTTTTTCTTCAAATTTAACCCTTGTTTCAATGCTGGGATATTTGGCAGCGACGACGGTCGTCAATTGACTGAAATTACAGACTTGGATTGTGAGGACGAGGACGAGCTAAATGAATTGTTGAAAACGCACCCAACTGAGCCTGCTTTCAATACTGCAGATGTGGATTACATCTCCAAAGTTTTTGAAGTGTACTACGGCTTGTATAAAAGTGGGGATAAAAATTTTCTCAGCTCAAATGAAGTGCTACCATACGGGGTTGTTAACAAACAAGAAATCAGTGAGAAATTGAGTTTGATTGATTTGTCGTTCGAGCAAGTTTCAAACGAGTTGGATTTTTATCTAACGAAAAAACTGAACGAACCAGAAAACGATGCTAAATTTACTTTCAGATTACAGGAACTCAATAATGTACTAAATTGTCTAAAAACGTTTCAATTCATTCAGTTTGAAGAGTATTTGGGCACAGAATTTTTTACAAGACTGCACGAGTTTATCAATAAACTTGACGGTCAACCGTCTACAGGGGTGATATATGAATTCTTAGAAGGTGAACCTACAAAACTTGCTGAAACCGAGATTTTTTACAAATTGGTCATACAACTACTATTGAGGGGTTTAATTGAGCAGGCGGTAAACTTGTTAAAAACATGGCAGGAAAAAACAAAGTCACAATATATATCAAACGTTGATGCTTTCAACTCAGTGGTGCAGCTTTTGGAGAACTATCCGTATGATAACCAGAGTCATTTTAGAGAGTGGAAGAACTATGTTGCCGAGCTGGCCAACTACTTGGAGAACAATCTAGATGAACCTGACACAAAGTGGTTTAGAAAAATGGTGCAATGTATGAACGGGAATCAAAATGTTATTAGTTCGGTGTCCACCAAATGGTACGAAACTCTAAGTGGGCTTTTCCATTTTTACATCCCTACTATCAAACTGTTGCCTGAGTACTTGGCAATTTCACTTGAAAAATACACAGACAATCAATTGACCATTTTGGAAGAAAATTTGATATACATTTTAGAAAACCGTATTGTGAATATTTTGCCTTATTTGGAATCACTGCACCAGCCATCCTCGGCTTTTATTGCTGCGCTGTGTGAGCATAGAGGGTTGCTACCTTTCTTACCGTCACTAGGCAACGATAAAAGTGAGCGCACTGTTTCCTCATACATGTTATATCAGCTAGGTCTTTATTTGGCTACACCTTCTGCCAAAATTAACGATGATTTGTTGAAAAGATTGTACTCTTTGGCTTTTGGGGTTTTGAGAGTCAGCAATTACGAACCTTACTTGAGAGACACTGTCAGCGAACTCTTACTCAGATATCCTGTTGTGACAAACGAAGATATGGAGTACTGCTTGACGATTGCGGCCAAGTGGAAGTTGCCAGCTACAATTTCTGTGATTTACCAAAGACTAGGTATGGAATTGATTCACACTTCTTGGTTGGAATCTATGATATTTTTCAGCAAATCGATGGAGTATTCGGACTCTAGTATTGTTGAGAATGTTGGTGAATCAAAGTTGATTTACTACTCTTTGTTGTTGTTAGAGCACTCTTTGATCAACGGGAAACCTGTCAATAATGCCTTGATTAATCAGGTTTTGGAAGATGACGAACAGTACAATGCTCTGCCTAAAGCTTTGAGACAGTCTTTGGCGCCTTACAGAGTTTTATACAGGATTTTCCAATTGACGGAAGATTTGAAAGCCAATCCGCAAAGCATATCCCTAAGTTATGAAATTCTTAGATTATCAAATGAGTTGTTGAGATTTCAGTACTTGAAAAATTACCAAAAAGTTTTGCTTACTGTCAAGATTGTTCATCCACTGCTGAAAGAGGTTTCTTCAACTTGTGCGAAATTTGATTCTCAACTTCTCATCGATGTCATGGAAAGCGTTAACAAGTTGGAAAAAAGCATTTTCACGCAACACAGCAAAGACGCTGCCGTTTCCGACAAACTACTGGGAGAGCAGCTTGAATCAGGCTGTGTTGAATTTTTGAAAGCACTAAACAAACAACTAAACCAGCTATTTTGTACATCAGTTATATAGATCAGTAACTATGTTCTAACTTTTACCAGCGGTAAACGGTATTTCTGCAAACATGTTTTTTAAGCTGTTATTAAACTACATATATATAAAATGTGACATGAAAATATACTTAAGGCCTTAATATGTTCTTTCTCTCAATACCTGGTAATCTCTACTTCGGCAAAGTTTATAGGCGAATGAAGCTAAAAACAAACAACATAATTAACGCAACCACATATTCATACCATCTTAAGGGTTATTGATTTAACAGATAACGTCTTGAGTGGCTCTAGAGTTCAACAATAGGGCAACAATCAACCCGTACAAACCTAAAACTTCTGCGAAAATCAAAATCAAAATCATACCAACGAATAATCTTGGTTGTTGAGAGGTACCTCTGACACCTGCATCACCAACAATACCAATGGCGAAACCAGCGGCCAAACCACTCAAACCAACACTCAAACCAGCACCCAATTGGATAAAACCGGTATATAAGGCTTGTTTTTGACCCAAAGAGTAACAAACCAAAACGGACACAACCAACCCGTAAATGGCAATAATACCAGCCATAATAACTGGAACAATGTTTTTAAATAGCAAATCTGGTCTCAAAACACAGGTGGCACAAATACCAACACCAGATTTAGCAGTACCGTAGGCAGCACCAAAAGAGGTGAAGATAATGGCAGCGGCACAACCGATGGCACCGAAGAATGGCGCATAAACTGGACTGCATGAAATTTGTCTTTATATGATGAACTGTAAGACATACAATGGTAACAATGTAAGGTTTCAATTCAGTTCAAAAAAAAAAAAGAGGAAATTGTTAGTAAAACGTTGATTCTAGCGTGGAAATCTGATAGTCTTGTCTTGTTGTGAGATTGCAGGAAGATTGGAGTTTCAGAATACTGTTTGTGTTGTTTCTACGGATGACTTAGAATGTGGAGAAACTGTCAAGCTCTCCGGCTGCTGAGCTTGTGATCTTATTTAGCCGCGGTATTGAGCCCAGCCCAGTTACTGCTTGTCAAACACTGAATTTTGTTAGAGTCTTTTTTCGTTTTTCTCACGTAAATAAAAAAAAATGCAACCAACCTTTGCTGGGCCCTCACAAGCGCAATTTGATCTTGCTGTATGCTTTTTGCAATGTCAAAAGACTATTAGACCTTGAATTTCGAGGAACAAAAACCGTCAAAGACGAGCCTCACACCTGAGATTTCGGTTCCCTAAATAATTGTGTTAACATACCATAAATCACTCATTTTCTTTTCTATAGTATTATGATGGGGATGGCTTTTCTTGTTGAATTTTCCTGGGTTTTTGCTTTCTTACGAACTACTAACTGAGGAATACTGAAGAAATAGACTTAAACCGGATAATTAGATATGCTATCAACTAATACTCTGAAATTCAAAGATTTATAAATTTGCAACCTTTATTTGTATGAAGCAATGATTGTGTTCCAAAGTCGAGTAAACTTTGCCTTTTTTTAGTGCTGAAAATTTTTTTGGCTGCAAAAACTGAAATTAAGTGCGGTGACTGCATTTTCACTACAAAAGTCGGGTGATGAAAAGATTGGTCACATGATATCAGAGCAGATTGAAGGTGAGCTGGCACAGTTATCACATTAATAATGATATTATACAGACAGTACATATAATACAAGTAGAACCCCACTCGGTTGTACTCATTTCCTCTTGCTGAAAAAATTCATCAAGTTCCCTTGTTTCCTTTTTTTGTTTGCTGTGTCGGAGGATCCTCCTGTCCTTGTAGACGAAACAATAGGAAGCGTGCTTGCCGTTCTCTTTGCCGGTCTTTTGTTGGCGTTTAAATTTGTAGAGACTATGTAACCTTCTTCGTCGACATAAGTTGTTGGCTTCTTCAAAGGTGAGCTTCTTTTCACCGGTGGTACTTCCTCTGCCTGTTGTTGCTGTTGTTGTGGCTTTTCCTTTGTCAGCAGCTCTACCATCTCTGAGTCGTCGTTTGTCGTGTCAAACAAGTTTTCCACTTCAGCCAAATCTGTCTGTGCTTTAGTGTCTTTTGAAATTTCAATCTTGTTGCTGTTTGTAGTTGACAGCGCTTTCACTTCGTTATCCTCTCCTTCATCGCTGTCACTAAACATGCTTTCCAACTCTTTTAATTTTTTCTGTTTTTCCACATCTATTTTAGGTTTCTTAGCAACGCTCTGTGCATTACTCAGGGTGTTTTTAGCAGTGGTAGTTCCTGCTCTTTTTTCTCGCAACTCTTTCAACCGCTGCTGTTCTTTCAACTCATCTTGCTCTTTTCTTTTGGCCAAAAAATCCATTGACCTTAAGCCCATAAACGAGCTTGCCTTCTTTGGGGGTGTGCTACTGCTACTACTATTGGTGTTTAATTTGGCATTGACATCGCTTCCTTTAGTCTTGCTAGTACCTGCGCTGGAAGCACTTGCCGCACCTGCAGCCCTTATATCAGCCACAGATGTCACTTTACGTTTTTCGAAACTCTTTGCCGGTTCTGTGGCGGACCTTTTCGTAATGTCTGCAGTGGACTTTGTCGTAGGTTTACTTCCAGTACTCTTCTTATCCTGCACCATAGCATTTTCACTCAGATCAAGCTTTCTTCCATGTGAGACAAACACTTTTTGCACCGGTTTCAAACTTGCTGCAATTAAAGCGTCTTCTCCCTCACTTGCTCCATGATGTTTCAAACCAATCGAGTAAACAAACATGTCAATGATGTTTTCAGGGGCAACCTGTTCCAATACAAATTTTTCGTCTTTGAGACTTTTGATCAGCTTGAAATTTTTGATATGGGAGTGTTGTCCCTCACCAATTTCTTTCTCTTCCGTGTAAACACACATCATATTAAACGTCAATTTCTCGCTCATCTTCTGACCCTCTGTAGTGTAGTAATCATACATGGCTTTCCTACTTTGCGCAATGTTCCAGTCAAATTTTTGGGCAATATCCACAACGGAAACATCGCTTGAATTGTGCTTCTCCAAAGACACATTGTTCAACAAGCTCTCGTGCACGAACTGATCAAGCGTTGTCATTTTGATACTATTTTTGATTTCTTGTTGGTGTTCTTTCCCGATGCCCTTCCTGTTGCCTGGACTGGTAATCTTCACGTAGTTCTCATTAACGGTTGGTTCATATGACCTTTCGTGTTTTGATTCATGAACGCGTAGTTGACGCAATTTGCAGTTCGGGTAACAATTAAGTGTCGAGTTACATTAAATCAAAAGAAGAAGAAGAAGAAGAAGAAGAAGAAGAAGAAGCTATAGAGAGGTGCTTATCTGCCCCCACCCAATCTGCAATTATAAGACCATCGCCTTTTGCATCGTTCTTAAATTATTAACTCAAGGTTCTTCTCGATATTTTCATATTATACGATTTCCCTTTCTCTGACAAGTAATTGCTAAAAAATATGCTCAAAACTTCCATTAAGTGAACTTACTCTTTAGGGGTTTTTTTAATTTGGCTATTAGAGACATCTTTTTCAAAGTACAAAATCCTTACCTGGCTTGGCTTTGCATTTGAAAACTTGTCTTTTCTTTTGATATACAAGTACAACATTAAACGTTGAGGACAGTGAGTTCTCACCACAATGAATCTTCTTTGCACTTGCACGTCCTAACTTCGGACTTTCACAGACTGCTTACTCCGAGATTGACAAAAATCATTAAAGCCATTCGGGTTACGGACAGCCAATATTAAAAGGTCACATGACCAGTTTGTTTTTGTCATATCATTTTTATCGTACTTTTTCTTGTCTTTTTCTCTTTGTCTCTTTCTCTGTGTGTGTGTGTATTTGGCGAACTTTGCAACACTCCTTTTTTTTCTTCAAAATATAGGTTACAGTAATCCGACCAAGCAGGTGTGTGTGTGTGGAAGATAACTTCGTTTAAGGATTGGTTCGTTCAGGTGTATCGTAGTCGATGCGGATGTGTTGAGTACTCATAGTTTGATCTTACTTATCAAAAACTTGATTAATAAGCTGATCTTTGCATTTGCTGCACAGTCAAAGACCGTTATTTAGCAATTGCAGAGATTAATTATCCGTATGATTGCACCCCCACCCCAGGTTTTGACAATAAGTTGAATTTCCATTTCTTGATCCTCAAGTTCACACCCTCCGCTGTGTTTGTTCCCTTTGTATCTGCAAAACATAAGTAAAACCAAAGAATAGCTTTTCCACCACGAAGGTATACAATTGTAGACGCAAGTTGCACGTCTAATTCACACACTTTTTTTCATATTACATTCTTCTCCCACCACTCCCTAGATGAGTTTTCCAGAAAACGCAAATGCCCACAGTAGCAGTGATGTGCCCGATGGCTCGATGGCCGATGCTTTCAAAACAGACTTGAAAATCACCTCTGCTCCTGCTAGTCCCGTGTTGTCCCCCAAGACAGGTCTGATACATGGTTCGCCTTTTTCTTCTTCTTCCTCTCCTACAACGTCTTCCATACCACCATTGACATCTAATACTGAGAATAATAACACTTTATCAGATGACATTGAAGGCGCAACAGCAGAAAACACGATGAAAAACCGTAAGATGAGCCATAACGATTTGGAAGTACAGCACCTGAAAGAAGAGTTACTAGATTGTGCTCGGGAAGTGGATGAGGTGAAATTTGGATCCAACAAGAAACTTAGTCGGTCGCACTCGAGAAGATCCAGTGTGGCTCAAATCCTGAGTCTTGACTCTTCAAACAATTTCGATTCAGATGTGCCCGCCACCTCTTTTGTCACCGCACCAACAACAACAACAACAACAAATACAGACAACACTCATAAGAACGCAATGTTTACGCTTTCTCCTACACCAACGAACAGCGGGGCCACAAGTGGAGCATCCACGGGTACGACTACTCCAAACGTTTTGGATACAAACACTTCTTCTTACGGGGGAACAGGTGTCCCGGGGAACACGTTTTCCGGAAACAGTCTGGCTTCGATCATGAGCAACGGCGGGCTTTCAAGTGCCACGAACAGCAACAACAACTCGCAGTTGGAAATGAAAACGAAATTCCCACGTGTTCCACACTTCCACCACTCGAGCCACTTGAACAAACAGTTCACTGTAGACCCGCAACTGTACGAACATTATCACCATCATCACCAGCAACAACAATCCCGTACTGGCGAGGAAATTTCTTATTCCAGTGCTGATTTGCGCAAGAGTAGCAGTGTCAACGGTGAGAGTAGAAGGACAAAGTCGCATGCGCAGTTGAGTGAGACCGCACACGGGGTGCGGTTGTTGAGTAAAGATATCTTCAATACCAAGATGACATTGGAAGTGGAAAACTTGATGATTGTTACTAAGCATTATGACGACTCGTTGATCTACTTGACCAGAGACTTGGTGGAACACATATTTGTTACATATCCAAATATCAACATTTACTTGGAGAAATCCATGTTTTACGGGAACGAGTTGTTCCAGCTTGAAGATATTTGCAAAGACATTTGCAAAGACTATTCCAACTCTGCAGACTGTGAAAAGAAGAACGAATCTTTGGACTCGAAACCTAAACAAAACGGGATTCTGAAAAACAAGACAAAAAGAGCCTCTATTGCCGAGGGGAAAACTCCACAAACATTTGAAGAACGAGTCAAGTACTGGGATTTGCCCTTTATTCAAGAAAACAGCGAATTGTTTGATTTGGTGATTACTTTGGGAGGTGACGGTACAGTTTTGTATGTTTCCAATCTTTTCCAAAAAAGCGTTCCACCAGTTATGTCGTTTGCATTGGGATCCTTGGGTTTTTTGACCAATTTTAAATTTGAAAAAAGACTAAATTCATTGAGAAAAATCCTGAAACACAAAGTCAGAACCAAAATGAGAATGAGATTAAGTTGTACCCTGTACAAAAAAGGTGGCAGAAAGATCTTGGAAAGACAAGTTTTGAACGAATTGACCATCGACAGAGGTCCCTCACCTTTTATTAGTAATTTAGAACTATATGGGGACGACTCTCTTTTGACTGTGGCTCAGGCAGACGGGTTGATTATTGCAACGCCAACCGGGTCAACCGCCTACTCGCTAAGTGCAGGAGGGTCCTTAGTGTATCCGAGTGTCAATGCGCTTGTTGTTACCCCAATCTGCGCACATACTCTAAGTTTCAGACCAATTATTTTGCCAGACTCCATGGTTTTGAAGGTGAAAGTGCCGCAGGACAGCAGGTCGACCGCGTGGGCTGCGTTTGATGGGAAAAACAGAGAAGAGTTACTGAAGGGAGACTATATTGTGATTAAAGCGTCCCAGTACTCGTTCCCAACTGTGGAAGCAAGACCAACGGAATTTATTGACTCTATTTCTAGGTCTTTGAATTGGAACCAGAGAGAACCTCAAAAGTCTTTTTCGCACATGTTGAGTGACAAGAACAAATCACGGTATGAAAACGATGTGATGCAGAATAAAGTGAAACTTGAAGATGCCAACGGTGCTCGAAGCCTACTTGCAAAGAGGTCAAGGGACTTGGAAGACTCGATGACCGATTACAGCAGCGGAAGCAGCAGCGAAGACGAGGCTGATGAAAACGATTATGCATGTGTATGAGCTAACTATCTAAAAAACAAATAAGTTTTTTAAAGGACTGGGTGTCTTGTATATTCTGATGAATGTTGTGAGTTCTTTCTCCGTAGTGCCATGGTCATGTGACAGTGTTTTTTGGACAGACTATATTTAGCAGTTTTTCTCTGCGCGCAAAGATCTGCAAACCGTTTTGAAGCCGATAGGATTTTTGATAAACATAGACAGTGAGCAGAGTCGCCAAAAGAAGCACGCCATACACATCATCTGCAACCAAGATCTACCAGAAGCATGCTTTTTCTAATATACATGTGGTTCACGCTACTTTCAGCGCAGTGGTGCTCTGCCATGGATTACTCTAATACGACCGCTTTTTTTTCCCCAATTCATCACCATGCAACCATTACGACAAACAGCACGGTCACTATGATGTCTTCAAGCACAATCATCGTATACTCAACCAAGCCAGACACCACTGTGACGTCACTGGCCACAAAGACAACAACAGTCTCGCAATTAGCATTGAGAGAGAGCTCGTATTTTGGAAGCAGTCTCGCATTACAAACTCGAGAAAATAGCAGTACTAGTGCTGCTGCCGCGACGACTAGCTCGAAAAATAATGCTATGTCCTCAAGCCTTTCATTTCATTTCCTTTGGATGATTTCCAGCATTTTCGCAGTGCTTTGAGGCATAAATGGGCGATATAGGGAAACATGTACTAATATACACTGTAACACTAAATAATTGATATGATGAGAACAGAGAATTGTCATTTGGTGGTTCTAGCATTGGGATGTTTACGCATAGTTTTGGCTCATATCACGTGCATATGGCTTGCTTGCTGGTTTGGTCAACATCACAATCACTCAAGACCCAATTACTAATCAAAAGTCATCAAAAGCTTTAAAATCATAACTTGTTGAAAATAAATATATAAAAGTCCTTAGGCAGACAACTATGTACACATAAAATATAAATCTTTCTATTATTGAATGGAATTTTCATTTTCTGGGAATAAATAATTAATTGCTACAACTGTTTAAATTACCAGTAGAGCGGTTTTCATGATCGGAGTTTGTAAACAAACAGAATAAATAAACAAATGTCAGAATTTCAGCTGTGTGTTTATTTACATGCTTTCAACATGTAGGTGATCAAATCGTTTCTGTCTTTTTCTTTTTTCAAACCAGCAAAGGCCATTTTGGTCCCTGGAATGTATTTTTTTGGGTTGGTCAAGTAATCACTCATGTTGTCAGCGTCCCACAAAACGTTTTTCTTGATGTTGGCATCGGTGTAAGAGTAACCGGCAGCTTGACCAGAGTGTCTACCAAAGACACCGTGCAAGTTTGGACCGACTTTGTTAGCACCACCTTCTTCAACGGTGTGACATTGCAAACATCTAGTTTTGAATAGAGTAGCACCTTTTTTAGCAGAACCTTCTTTAAAAGCCATTGTGTATGTGATATGTGATATGTGTGTGTTGGGTTGGTTTTGTTTCTTCCTGGGACTAATTCAGAAAAGTTAAAAGACGTAGGGGAAAGTGTAATAAACAAAAAAGAGTTTTTTTTTTTTTTTTTCAATATATATCCAGTTAAACAGAATGCAAACAGGCCGTCAAACTTATATACCAATGTCTGAAGGTAGAAAACAAAAATTTAAAACCGATAAATGCCAGTTTTGAGTGAAATTTTTTTTTTAAACAAGAAGTGCAAATCAAGTGCTGCTTGGAATTTTGAGAAGTAAAAATGTCAGATCTTATTGTGTCATATAAAGTCAAGTCTACCACTTTTGTAACTGAGCATTGCGAAGCTAAGACTCAGACTTGTACAAGAATTGCCGCATTGGCCTGTGACTGATATTAACCTCGAAGCTCAAAAATTACACTCTCGAACCTGGAAAATTTATCAACCAATCGAATTTTTACAAAATCTTCTGGAAAATCTTTTTTTTTTTTTTCTGTGCCATGTCTTTCGAAAAAATTTCTCTCTTGCGAATTTTATCAGCCGGCCTGCAAATCTCCCGTTGTGTCTATATCTGGTTATTTCGGTGTTAATATTGAGGGTAAAGCTTTATGTCCGATTGTCTACTGCTGACTCGGTCAACAGAATAGGCACGTGGTTTGTGCCGCTAAAACCGCGGATCATCTTCCTGTTTAGGCAAGAACAGCGGAGAAAGATCATCGAATCGGGGCCAAGAAATATGGTGTTTCAGTTGTGGTTATTTGACCGGCTGTCTTGTTGCAGATTCTATTTCAAATTTAAGTTCAAATATATGACAGTCAGCCAGTGCCTACTACTAAGCGTTTCTCAGCCAGTGTCATCACAAACACCATTTCAAACAAATTAAATATACATAGGTGAAAAAAAAATTATGTGTAGAATTATACAAAACCGCTCTTGTCTATTAATCAAAGTTGGAGTGCTCGGTGAAAAGTAAGTTGGCAGCTAGTTCTTCGTTTTTGTCGCATGCAAAGTATATTTGGATGACCAAGTTCTTGTCGAAATTCCCCAACTCGCATAACCTGTTGATTGCGTCATTTTCCTCTTGTGTCAACTGTATGGTGTTTGAAGGTGCTTGACCTGGCAAGTTGGCGCCGGCGGCATCGCCACTTTCTCCCAAAACACCAGCGTCTCCTTCTTGTTCACCCATCTGTTCGTCCCCCAAATCGCCAGGAATGTTCCCGCCCAAGCCTTCCAAAAGCATGGCCAAAAACATTTCTGGACTGCTTTGGATTTGGTCTTCCAATTGTGGATATCTGGAAATCATGTTTTCCAAGAAAGGCTGCAAGGACTCTGGATCCCCGTTTACAATGCGTCTCAACTGCATCAAATCTTCCATTGTTAACGAGATCGAGCGTGGTGCGTTTCCTCCACGAGCACCAGCGCCACCTGCGCCGGCCCCAGCGTCGGTGCTGTCGCCTCCGGCAGCAGCAGCAGCCTGGGCAAACAAGTCGTCATCATCTGCACCGGCTTCTTGTTCCATATCGTGGTCGTCTTCACCGTCTTGTTGTGTTTCTGCGTGTGGCTGAGGTGCGGCCGGGGCGTTAAACCCGGCAACCATTTCCTCGGTCAAGCCCATAAGTAGCAACTCGCATGCCCTGTTTGGATCGTTGTTGGCCAGTTGCAAAGCCATCACAGACTCGTCACGGGAGTATCCTAACTCCATTAATCTGGTAATGTATTCGTCTGGAGGGGCGGTGCTTGCTGGGGCGGTGCTTGCTGGGGCGGCGCTTGCTGGAGCGGCTGCTTCTGGTGCTGGCTCTGGTGCTGGAGCTGCATCTGGAGCAGCAGTAGTTGCAGTGGTTGGCTGCTCGTTGGCAGACAAGATAGGATCCGTGACTTTTGTTTCTTCCTTGGCTTGTTCCTGAGGTTGTGGGGTTGGTGTTGCTTGTTTCTTCTTGGAGACCATGAAGATGATTTGGTCACCGTCCTTAATGTTATATGTGCTCAAGGACTTGCTGTTGACCAACACTTTCCCGCTGTAGATCAGCTTGATCTGGTCCAGTGTGGTGTTGTTGCCCAACGTGTCGCACAATTTTTGTTTTGTTTCTTCCACTGAAGAGTCGGCTCCCAAACTCACTGGGTGTATGTTTTTCTTGAAATCTTTAAATTTGACTGTGATGGAGGACATTGTTGTGGGCTTGGTTGTTGTTTCTGTTTGCATTTTTTTTTTTAACCCCATTGAAAGGAAGTTTGCATTTTAAGAAGTTTTATTTCAAGTGTGTTTTACCACTGATGAACCTAAATTGCGACAGGGAGTCTGTCCACAAAAAAAAAAGTGCAAACAGTTTTTTTTTCACAAACGGACCCCTGTAAACAGGTCATGTGATGTAATGTCACAATCACAATTGTGGGGCTAATCGCTAGTTGAGCCGTTGGGGCAGTTTTTTGATCGTGAATTAGGTTTTACATACGAGATAATATACATTTGCACTTGGAGCAAGATCAATGTGGAAAGCTAGACTAGCTAGGGGTTCCGTGTGAGACACTGCCGGGTGGTTTAGAGAGTTTGGGTGTGACGAGTTGATTTGCTGTGAAGGGTTTGCTTGTATCTGGGTGTGTTGTCGCTCAATCCGTAGAGCTTTTGTGTTATGTGTTTGCACTTTCCTGTGTTCACATACTCACATACGTGTACACTTGCATACTAACATATTTGCATGCTCAATTACCCGCGCAACAGCGCAGTCACAAACCAACAAATCACATACTCAGACACTCATATATCAACATACTCGCTACGCTTATATGTAGACATGCTTGTATGTAGATCGTTTTGATTATTCCAAGTTACTCAGCATATCCCAAACCGAGTCGTCCTCTTCCTCTTTTTTCTCGCTCTTTTCTTTCTTCCCGCTCTTACTTGATTTATCCAAGTCCAAACTTTCTGCTTTCTTTTTCGCTTCTTCTTCCAAAACAGCAATGTCTTCTTCTGAGTTTTCTCCCTCACCTTCACTTTCACCTTCACCTTCGCCTTCACCTTTACCCTCCCTTTTAGGTTCTTCCTCTTTAATGTAATCTTCATCTTCGTTTTCTGACCAGTCCACGTTAATTTTTCTTTGGAATGTTGAGTCTGAATTTTTTAAAATATTGTGAATATCTTTTTCCCATGACGATCTCATGTCTTCAAAACCAATTTCCCAGATCTTGTCGTAAAAGTCTTTAATTTTATTTTCTTCCAAAATTCTTTCTTCTTCGTCAGCCATCCATTTCATGTGTTTCAAATCGTCACTTGATGGTTCGTAGATGTGCCACACCACATAATTTGGCAATCCAACAACATTGTAACCCATTCTTCTACTCAATTTTCCAAATGCTTCAGTTTCTGCGTGTTTTTCAAATGAGAAAGCTGGGAAATGTGAGCCTGTTCTGAAAACTTTTGCCTTTGTCAAGATTGAAACCCCACCGATCCCGTCCAATTCCATTTCTACTTCTGGATCTCCCGAGGGATCTCTCATGTAAGCCAAGTGAGGTCTCCATGTGGCGTATTCAGGGTACCCTTCCACAATGACTGCGTCTTCGTCCAGTGTTTCTGCCAATTGGATCCCACCTCCACTTTCTTTCCACGAATTCAAATCGTATGGTTGAATGTTTCCTAACCAATCAGGCAAAGGTCTCCAAACATTGGGCACAATAACGTCTTTATCGTGATGCATCAAGTCTTCCATGATTGTGTCTGGAACCACTTCAACATCCACATCTCTCCAGTACACCCAAGAATGGTATGGTTTTAGTGCGACTGAACCTAGCCAATTTCTTGCTCTTCCCATCAATTTCCGTCTTGGACCTTGTGCAGCAAAACCGTGTCTGTCGCTGAACGACTGTCCAATGATCTGTCCGAAATCTTTTTCATAAATCTCAATGTTCCCAAACCTTTTGGATTTGTCGTTATTTGCTTGTAAGAATTCCAACTCGTTTTTCAATGCACCCATTGTGTCATCTTTCGAATCACTCACTAAAAAAGTCAAGTCGATCAAGTTGTGCGGATAGGTCATTTGTGATAAAATTTTGAAAAAACGAGGCAAATGTTCTGCAGCGTCTCTCAATGGAACACAAAACACTATTCTATCTTGAGTTTGCCATCCGTCTTTGTTTCCCTTGTATTTTTGCAAATCGTAGTATTCGACCTGTGGTGTCTTGGAGAAATCCGGTTCGTAAACTTGGAACTTGTCGTTGAAGCTGGGGAACCACGACGGAGAGGAGGTTGTGGATCCTCCAGAGGTTGAGAGTAACACAGAGGACAGGCCCGGGATCTTGTATATGTTTGTTACGAATTCATATAGAAACAGTAGAGTGAACAGACTGGAAAGAATGGCCACCAGTGCTGTTTTCCTTTTTTTGCTGTGCTTGTACTCCATATTCTTGATGGTTTGGTGTGTATGTGTGTGTGTGTGTGTGTTTTGTGTTAGTGGGAGGAAGGGCTTGTACTAAGCAAGTAAGGAGGTTGTGCAGATATTAATCAAGCAGGTTGGTATATTTCACTCGTTGCCTCGCTCTTTTTCAGATCATAAACAAATCTGGTTTTTCACGCGCAAGGTTTTTTTTTTTTTTTTTTTTTTTTTTTTTTTTTCATCCAGTATGAAGAGACAGAGAGACAGACAGAGAGACAGACAGGGAGACAGACAGAGAGAGAGAAAAGTGAAACATTTATCTGTTTAGTTGTTTGTTTACATGACTGGGTAAATACACAACCTACGTAAGTCATGTGACCAACCATTATGACTATGACTACGAGTACACTAAACGAGTATATATAGCATTCTCCTTTTTCTGCATGAGTTATGCGGACAACACACAATAATAACACATTACGTCAAAAACTCTCTCTCTTTCTCCCTCTCTTTCTCTCTCTCTCTCTCTCTCTCTCGCTCTCTCTCTCTCTCTCTTTTCATAATAACTTGTGGCACAAAAACACACACACACATGTAAGAATATAAAAAAATGCCCTTTTATTGTCTATGCTAACTTAAATGCATACTTATATACATACATACATACATACATACAAACATACATATTTACATACATACATACATAGAGGCATACAAAAAAAAAACACACTCCTCATTGTCTACGACACACAATTACCCCAATAAGAACACGCAGTAAACAAACACTAAACTACTACAATTACTAAGTACTACTAATACACTACTACAACAGTCAATCAATCTGTACTGTACTGTATACGTCATCTAACATTTGCCTTTTAACCTCACGCTAAATAACTTAGTTATCCAATTACAGAGTTAATTCCGTTATACGTATCATGAACTATTACTCCCGATATAGATCACTCGTATAATTATTGTATATGTATATGTATATATATAACAGACACACACACAGACCGACACACAGACAGTACAGTAATCCGATATAACCAGAGAGAGAGTAGCTGTCATATATGGTATAGTATGGTATCTAGATAGTATGATAGTACACCACATACATTAATGTAAAAAAAAAAACACCTAAGAAGAATAACCCACACACCACATACTTTTTTCTTTTATCTCTCTTTCTCTCTCTTTCTCTCTTTTTCTTCTATATTCTCTTCATTTCTTCTTGCCCCTTCCACCCCCCACTTCATCTTTTCTTGTCTACACCGATATAATGTTCTTTATTATTTTGACGGTATACAGTATATATATATATAGTATATCGTATCAGGTGATGTATATTATTTTTTTGCATACAAGATACAATACAGTCTTATACTACCTGATAATCTAACGGTATACGAGTAACGTTTCTTTTTTTGTTTTTTTTTTATTTTTTTATTTTTTCATTCTTTACTTTACGTTTACTTTATGATTTTTGTTTCAAGTATTGTATATTTGCGTAGACACATGCTGTTACCCGACTACACTACTGTTACTACTTTTATAATTCAAACACACAATACCAAACACCGTAAAGTCTCATAAACAACAGATTTTACAATGAAAACCAAAAGAAAAAAAAAAGGTAACAAAACTGAGAAAGACAGAGAAGAAGACGAAGAAGAAGACACATAGAGAAAAGACAGAGAAGACACATAGAGAAAAGACAGAGAAGACCCACACACACACACACAGGAAGATTTTGAAGATTTTGAAAATTTTATGCTTTTTTTTTCATTCTATTTTTTTTTTTGACGTTGATGAATGAAAAACTTTCATATTGTTGAAGATATACATTATTCTGGATGTTGTCGAGGGAAGAAAGAAGAAGAAAAAAAAAAAAAACAAAAAAAAATAGAAAATTTTTTTTTTTTGTCTCCAAAGTTTCTAGAGTTAATTATCGTTGACCAATTCTCGAACCAATTCTCGAACCAATTCTCAAACCAATTCGTTGATTTTAATGAAAGTTCTTTAATTGGTATATATATACATGTGATATTTTAATGATTTGATTGAAAAATTTTAATATTTTTGATATTTTTGATATTTATGATATTTTTTTTTAAATATTAATGGATTCGATGTCGTAAGGTACACTTCTTCAATCGTGTTCCTTATAATTTATAATCTTTGCTCTAAATGACATTATAAAAGCCAATCCCCCCCAACACACACAAACAAAAAACAAACAAACACTACACACATATATACACAATGGCTGACGAAGATCACACTTTTGAAACCGCTGATGCCGGTACCTCTGCCACCTACCCATTGCAATGTTCTGCTTTGAGAAAAAACGGTTTCGTTGTTATCAAAGGAAGACCATGTAAAATCATTGATATGTCTACTTCTAAAACCGGGAAGCACGGTCACGCCAAAGTCCATTTGGTTGCTACTGATATTTTCACTGGTAAAAAATTGGAAGATTTGTCTCCATCTACTCACAACATGGAAGTTCCAGTTGTTAAAAGAGAAGAATACCAATTGTTGGACATTGATGATGGGTTTTTGTCCTTGATGACCATGGACGGTGAAACCAAAGATGATGTTAGAGCTCCAGAAGGTGAATTGGGTGACAACTTGCAAGCTGCTTTCGATGAAGCCAGAGATATCAATGTCACTATTATCAGTGCTATGGGTGAAGAAGCTGCTATTTCTTTCAAAGATGCTCCAAAACAAGATTAAGCTAACGAGCTTTTAAAAGAAAGAAAGCCCAGAATAAAATAAAAATCAGAGGACTACTCATTTTTACGAGCAATAGCGAGTCAATTTGTATCTAAAAAAGAATGTATATATATTTATATGCTAAAGTATATTTATAAATTCAATATATTATTTGTTAGCACCACGGAACACTGTGCAACTAAGCGGAAGCGAGGTTGTCAATGTTTTTTTAGACTTTTAGACTTTCAGACTTTTAGACTTTTGGACTTTTAGACTTTTGGACTTTTAGATTTCTCATTTGCGTTAAAACCGTGATAAGGCTCAACAACTAAGGTTTTTCCTTTTCTCCTTCTGAGAATTTAATAATTAAATGAGAAATTCAACCCTTGCGTGTAGTTGGGACCCGCTCAACCGTTCCTGTTTCAAAGTTTTAGAGTTTTGCATAGCCCTCTTGTCTTTCTCCCACCATTTGGTGAGATCCGACTTCCTAAGACAAGCTGTTTTTAACTACTCTTGACTCCGGTTCAACTCTTGCTGCTTTGCCATGTTGATGAGAATCGTTTTTCGTGTACCGTTGTAAGAGATGTATTTTTGGAATCTTTTCTCTCATTTTGAAAAAAAGATAAAGTTGAAGAATATATAAGAAGGAGACAACGTGAGGTAAACTCCTTTCTTGTATAGCTTGTTGATTTTGAGCTGATCCTGGTGGGTTCAGGTACATGATGCTTGAGAACAATGTTCTGAATCTGATATCATAAATGCTTTCTTTAATCTCACTCATAAAAAAAATTGCTTTTTGAAACTTTGGCGTTTTGGAGCAGTAGTAATTGGCATACTAACTAAATCTGGATTTGAACCGCTGATGCTGTTTCTTATTATTTGTGATATACTTTTGTGTATTTCTGTGTGGTTTATGCTTTGTTTTCAAGTCAAAACGTTTGTGATTTTAGCAAAGCCCCAAAGTACATAGCAGTTTAGTAAAATAAACATTTAGAAGTATAAAATTTTAAAAGTACTCAACTTATACACGATAAGCGGAAGCGTACAGTTTTTTTTATTTGAGATTAAAGTTAAAGTGACACTCAACTTTGACACATTTGACTTTTACTAACAGAGACGCGCTTTTTTTATTACCGCTTCCACTTTTTATGAGTACAAGACCAATTTTCGCAAGCTCACCATACCATGTAAAACAAAAGCTGTCTTTTGTGACTAACTCAAACTGGGATTCTAAAAGTTTATTCAAAATATATAAAAATAAACAGCGAATGAGCATTTAAGCAAATCAGCTTTACAAATTTGTCAATTTGGAGCTCTGTGGTGTATTCAAGACAATACAACAGTTTCCCATACTGCTTTTCTGTGAAACTGCTAGGTGTTTGATAGAGTCTGCCAGAACACAAAATTTTAGCTTTGCTCTTATTCAAGAAAAAAAAACTACAGTGAATGATAAGTGCAAGGTGGAGTACCAATAATAGGCAAACAGATAAGCAGATAAGGAAGCGTGCTTTTGCACCACAGCAAGAACGCAAGAATGGAAGAAAAATCATCCCACATCAAGCAATGAAATAAAAGTTTACATGAGTTGCAAAAAAAGTATATTCGTTTGGCAAGCCGCAGTTATAAAATGCGCCAAGGAAGCAGTAATGCAAGAAATTATCTGCCTGGAGTACAGCTTTTTTAAAACTTTTTTTTTTTTGGAAATGCCATTAGTTCACAGTTGAAAGGTTTGATTAATTAAACGCTAATGATCTTCAAACGCTGAAAAGACACAAGAACATGTGACCTTGCCACAAGGCAAAGCATCTTTTTTTTTTGCCTGTTGTTGTATCCCGTGACACATAGTGCTAAGTTTTACTTCATTAAGAAACTATAGAGTAAATTGTAATAGCAGGCTTTTTCTTTGAACCGCAAAAAAAGTCGTTTTAGTTTTTCTCTTAAAGTTTGCCAAAAAAAAACCTTTTAAGAATAAAATTTTAAACCCAGACATTACAATGCCACAGACTGTTTTTACCAGGGGTGACCTTTTTTTTTTTTTACGCTTTCCCCTTTAGGAGAATTAATTACTTGTATAACATCGAATGAGAAACGTGAGTTTCAAGATTTAACGCAGGTACAAATTTCGTAATTTTTTGTTGATTTGCTCGAGAAGTAATGATTTGAAGAATTGTTTATTTTTGATTAATTTCCGTTAAAACATAATTGATCCCAAATTAAACAATTCACATAATTCGATTATACTCACCTACTAAACGGAAACTTCCAAAACCTAAAAAGACCACACCTTTGCAAAAATTATAGATGACTGACAACTCAGATTCCTTGTTCAACGACAAAGTTAGAAGATTCCAAGATTTTTTGGACTCGTACTCCAACTACAAATCAGATATTAAATCTATTCTAGTCCACAACGCAGAGCTAGAGCTGCAAAAACAGAAGCCGAACATCAACTACTCTACCTCACTGTACGAAGACGAAGGAAGAAAAAATGCTGAACAAGAAGACGAAGAGCTGCCACAAAGACTGATTATTTCACTGGACGATCTGAGAGAATTTGACCGTGTCTACTGGAACGGGATTCTACACTATCCGCATGAGTACATTCCTCCAGCAGAACACTCCATTTCTTTGCTCGCCATGACAGAACAGCCAACTGGTGCAATGAGACCAAGACATCAAACAAATGTACAATGGACTTTGGGTTTCAAAGGGTCCTTTGGTGCAAACACGCTTACTCCAAGAACTTTGAATTCAAAATACCTGAACAAACTAATTTCTATTCAGGGGATTGTCACCAAGACCTCATTGATTAGACCAAAACTGTTCAAGTCAGTGCACTATGCTCCAAAGACGTCAAGATTCCATTACAGAAACTACAAAGACGCCACAACTTCTCTTAACACACCTATACCAGGAGGTGCATCTTCTGCAGGTGCCGAAACCGGGGAAGCTTCTACGTCTCAGGATCAAATGGCTTTGACTAGTGCCATCTACCCTACAGAAGATACTGAGGGGAACAAATTGATTACAGAGTTTGGGTTTTCAGAGTACAAAGACCACCAAAGAATCACCATTCAAGAAATGCCAGAACAGTCGCCTGCTGGTCAGCTGCCAAGACATCTGGAAGTAATCATTGATGACGATCTAGTGGACTCTGTCAAATGTGGGGACAGAGTCAACATTGTTGGTGTTTACAAGTCGAGTGGTGGGGGTGGGCTTATGGACAAGAAGGGGCTGATGGGACTGCAAGGTTTCAAAACATTTATTTTGGCAAGCACAGTGTGGCCGCTACATGCAAGATCCACTGGTGTTGGTGCAATGGAAAATGTTTCAGCCAAAGATATTGCAAAGATTATCAAATTATCAAACAATTACAAAAATGAAAATATCTTTGACCTATTATCGAGATCTTTGGCTCCTTCTATTTATGGTCACGAATCTATCAAAAAGGCAGTTCTTCTGATGTTGTTGGGAGGTGTTGAGAAAAATTTGGAAAACGGGTCCCATTTAAGGGGGGATATTAATATTTTGATGGTTGGGGATCCGTCGACTGCAAAATCACAGGTTTTGAGATTTGTCTTGAACACGGCAAGCTTGGCTATTGCTACAACAGGTAGAGGTTCTTCTGGTGTTGGTTTGACTGCTGCTGTCACGACAGATAAAGAAACAGGTGAACGGAAACTGGAGGCTGGGGCAATGGTGCTTGCTGATAGAGGGATTGTCTGCATTGATGAATTTGACAAAATGAGTGACATCGACAGAGTTGCCATCCATGAAGTCATGGAACAACAAACGGTCACAATTGCAAAAGCTGGTATTCACACCACTTTGAACGCAAGATGTTCCGTCATTGCTGCTGCAAATCCAATCCTGGGTCAGTACGATGTGAATAGAGATCCTCACCACAACATTGCTCTACCAGATTCGCTGCTGTCTCGTTTCGATTTGCTATTCATTGTTACGGATAACATTAATGACATCAAGGATAGACAAATTAGTGAACACGTTTTAAGAACACACAGATATTTGCCACCAGGGTACTTGGAAGGGGAGCCTATCAGAGAACAAATCAACATTTCTTTGGGTGTGGGTGTGGAAGATGAGGATAACGGAGCTGATGACGACGACGACGACATTGATGATCATAACATGGATGACATCATTGATGACGAATTCCACGCAGATAACATGAGCTCTGTGTTTGAAAAGTTTAATCCACTTCTTCATGCGGGAGCTAAACTGGCAGTGAACAATGGTGATCACAATGGTACCAACGTTCCGCTGATTGTTTCCATCAAATTCATCAAAAAATACATTCAATACGCTAAGGAAAGAATAGTTCCACAGCTAACTCAACCAGCGATCGACATTATTGTCAAAGCTTACTCTGACTTGAGAAATGACATCACAAACAAAAAATTGCCAATCACTGCAAGAACTTTGGAAACATTAATCAGATTGAGTTCTGCTCATGCCAAGGTGAGACTTTCGCAGCTGGTTGAAACTGAAGATGCAACCGTGGCTACTCAGATGTTGAGATATGCCCTTTTGAACGAAGATCCAGCCAATGAAAAAAATAACGGCATTCCTTCTCCTCAGAAAAAATCGCCAAGAAAGAAGTCACCAAGAAAAAAAATGAAACCTTCACCAAAGAAGAGAACAAGAACGGCTGCAACCACTGGAGAGGAGATTGCATCAGAACCTGAACAAGATGATGAGCAACTGATCTCTGAAGGCAGAACTGATTTAAGAGAAGCAATGGAAACAGCTGACCTGGAGGAAAGACTAGAAAGAGGTTTGAGAATTTCTCCAAGAAGACAAGAACAGATGCAGACTAGAAGAGGCGTTTTGTCTCCACTCAAAGACACAAACATTTTGGAGAGCCCAAGCAAGAAGGGCCGCACTTCTCGCTCTGATGATGTTAACTTAGGACCAGGTCCTTACTCCGGCGATGAAAACGTCATGCCATCGTCTCCGTTGGTACCAGTAGCCGTGCCGTTTGAAGACCCTGAAGAAGACGATGACCAAGACTCCGAGTCTGCAGAGATCAGCCAGGAAAGACTGTCACTTTTCAACAGTGTATTTGCTCCTTTGCTTTCTGACTCGTCGCTGTTTGTTGACGATCATTGTGAAATGGGAAAACTGTTTGAAGCTGTCAACACTCATTTGAAAAATCGGGATCCAGATGCCGAACCATTTTCTCAAGGTGAGTATATGGCTGCATTGGAGGCTCTTCAAGCTACTGAAAACATTATGTTGGCGGACGGTTTGGTTTTGAGAGTTGTTTGAAAAGCAACTCTTTGTTTTGATTATGTTTTATTGATCACTTTGTGTAAGAAGTATATAAGCTATATGAATTGCTAGATATAAGAGTGAAACTTTAAAAAGATAATTTTCACGTGACAGTTCTCAGTACGAACACGTATTTTTTGATTCAACGGTTTGTGTGTTGCAACTCTTTGTGCAAAAGAAAAAAAAAAAAAAAAAAAAAAAAAAATCTTGAAAACACGAAAGTAAGAAATTCATTCAATGTGGCAAACCTGTTATCGGCAAGTGTCAGCACTTTACATGTATTTTTAAACTAATCATCTTGGACACCCAAATAAACATCATATAAAAACCATCAAATCAGTGAATCATTGCTACAGGTAGTATGATTGAAGTCAAGAGTCCCCTAGTACAGGACTCCAAATTGCTGAAAAGCAGAGCACTGCTAGCAAGACCCTACGTTTTCCCATTTATTCCTCTGTACGCCTTTTTTTACAGAGTTTACACACAGCTTTACGATGAATATATTGGTGGCCAAGAATGGACTTTTGTTTACTTGGGCTCTATACTTTCTTTGAATCTTTTGTTTTGGTTGATGCCTGCCTGGAACACTTCCATCAACTTGTTGTTTAATTACAGTGAGGTTTCCACTTTGGAAGAAGCCGAGTTTATTTATGTCAAAACTACTCCAAACAACGGGAGTGACGACATTGTCAAGATTGAATCTGCCTTTGAACAAAACACCGTTCAAATCTTCTTCCAATTCCAGAAAAAGAGATTTTTGCTGGACGATGCCAAACAGACTTTTGCTTCTCCAAAGTTTTCCATTGATGAGCCTTTGAAACTAGAATTTTTCCAAAAAAACAAAGGTAACTCTGGTGATTTGACTCATGCCAGAAGGTTATATGGTGAAAATACTTTTGATATTCCAATCCCAACTTTCTTGGAATTATACAAAGAGCATGCAGTTGCACCTTTCTTTGTTTTCCAAGTTTTTTGTGTTGCCTTATGGTTTTTGGATGAAATGTGGTACTACTCCCTATTCAACTTGTTTATGATTTTGATGATGGAAGCTGCTACTGTTTTCCAAAGATTGAATACTTTGAAGGAATTCAGAACAATGGGGATCAAACCATTTCCTATCAATGTTTTCAGAGACGGTAAGTGGACTTTGCTTCAAACTAACGAGCTTTTGCCTAATGACTTGGTTTCCGTTGTGAGATCGAACGATGAGACTGCCGTTCCTTGTGATTTGGTCTTGGTTGACGGTTCTTGTATTGTCAACGAAGCCATGTTGTCTGGTGAGTCCACCCCATTGTTGAAAGAGTCCATCAAATTGAGACCACAAAATGAGTTTATTGATTTGGAAGGGATTGACAAAAACAGTATCTTGCACGGTGGTACTAAGTGTTTGCAAATCACCAAACCAGATAGCCCAATTGTCAAGCAAGCTCCAGATGACGGGGCTTTAGCTATTGTTACCAAAACAGGTTTTGAAACCTCTCAGGGGTCTTTAGTCAGAGTGATGTTGTTTAGCGCTGAACAAGTTTCCGCAAACAACAAAGAAGCATTTGCTTTTATTGGGTTTTTGTTGATTTTCGCTATTGCTGCTTCCTGGTACGTTTGGGTTGAAGGTACTAAGATGGGGAGAGTTCATAGTAAATTGATTTTGGATTGTGTTTTGATTATTACCTCCGTTGTTCCTCCTGAATTGCCTATGGAATTGACTATGGCCGTTAATGCATCGTTGGCGGCTTTGTCCAAATTTTACGTTTACTGTACTGAACCTTTCAGAATTCCATTGGCTGGTAGAGTTGATGTTTGTTGTTTTGATAAAACCGGTACTTTGACTGGTGAAGATTTGGTTTTCGAAGGTGTTGCTGGATTGAAATCTGAAGATGGTAATGCATTGACTCAACCAGATGCTTCCTGTGAAGAAACCTCCTTTGCCATTGGTTCTTGTCACGCTTTGGTCAAACTAGATGATGGTGAAATTGTCGGTGATCCAATGGAAAAGGCAACTCTGAAAGCTTGTGGATGGACTGTTGAAAGTGAAACCAAAGTTTCCCACCAAGAATTGGGTACTGCGAGAGTTTTGAGAAGATTCCAGTTTTCCTCTGCTTTGAAAAGATCTGCCACTGTTTCTTCGTACAAAAACAAAGTTTGCGTCAGTGTCAAAGGTGCTCCTGAAGTTTTGAGAGAAAGATTGAGCTCTATTCCTTCCAACTATGATGATATTTACAAACATTACACGAGAAACGGTTCAAGAGTTTTGGCAATTGCTGTCAAAACTTTGGACTCAAACGCCAAAGTTGATAAATTGATTAGACAAGATGTAGAATCTGGATTGAAATTTGTTGGGTTTTTGGTTTACCACTGTCCTCTGAAAGACGATGCTGTTGAAACCATTAAAATGTTAAACGAGTCTTCCCACAGATGTATTATGATCACTGGTGACAATCCGTTGACCGCTGTTCATGTTGCCAAGGAAGTCGCTATTGTGGAAAGAGATGTTTTGATTATTGACAAGCCAAGTGAATCCCATGAAATTGATTATTCTGCCGATGATTTGATTATCAGAAATGTTGAAGAAACTTATATCAAAAAGTTCACCCCATCTGTCGATGAGTTTGAAGGCATTTTTGGTAAATATGATCTTGCTGTGACTGGTTATGCTTTGAACTTGTTGTTTGGCCACAAACAAATTAGAGAATTGTTGAAGCACACTTGGGTTTACGCTAGAGTTTCTCCAACTCAAAAAGAGTACATTTTGAACGAATTGAAAGATATGGGCTACCAAACTTTGATGTGTGGTGATGGTACCAATGACGTTGGTGCTTTGAAACAAGCTCATGTTGGTATTGCGTTGTTGAACGGTACTGAAGAAGGTTTGAAGAAAATTGCTGAACAAAGAAGGATTGATGGTATGAAACAAATGTACGACAAACAATGCGACATGTTTAACAGATGGGGAAAACCAGCTCCACCAGTTCCTGAACCAATCGCACACTTGTTCCCTCCATCGCAATTGAATCCTCACTATTTGAAAGCACTTGAAAAACAAGGAACCGAGATCACTCCTGAAATGAGAAAAGAAGTTGATAAAGCTATGAAACAACCATTGAAGGCAAAAGAAAACAAACCATTGAGACCTGAAGACATCAAAGCTGGTGACATGTCTGACTTATTCATGAATGCTTTGAACAGCGCAGGTGGTGATGATGACGAAGACAGTCCAGTTTTGAAATTGGGTGATGCCTCTTGTGCCGCTCCATTTACTTCCAAATTGAGTAAAGTTTCTGCAGTTACAAACATCATTAGACAAGGGAGATGTGCATTGATCAACACAATTCAAATGTACAAAATTTTGGCATTAAATTGTTTGATTTCTGCTTATTCTTTGTCTATCATGTTTATCATGGGGGTCAAATTCGGTGATGGTCAAGCTACTGTTTCTGGGTTGCTTTTGTCTGCATGTTTCCTAAGTATCAGTAGAGGTAAACCAATTGAGAAATTGTCTAAAGAAAGACCACAAGCCGGCATTTTCAATGTTTACATCATGGGGTCTATTCTTTCTCAATTTGCCGTTCACTGCATCTCCTTGTTGTACTTGACGAATGAAATTTACAAATTGGAACCAAGAGAACCTGTTATTGATTTGGACAAGACTTTTGAACCAAGTTTGTTGAACACGGGTATCTTTTTGATTCAATTGATTCAACAAGTTTCTACATTTTATGTCAACTACCAAGGTGAGCCATTTAGAGAAAACATCAGAAACAACAAAGGTATGTACTACGGTATTGTGGGTGTTTTTGCTTTGGCCTTTGCTGGTGCCACGGAATTGATCCCTGAATTGAACGAGGCCATAAAATTTGTTCCAATGGAAGATTCCTTCAAGGGTAAATTGACCGGTGCCTTGTTGTTGGATTTCTTTGGTGCCTGGGCTGGAGAACAATTTTTCAAATTCTTCTTCATGGATGACAAGCCTTCTGACATTGCTCACAAATGAAGAGATTTTTGAACTTATTAGAGGAAGATTTACCTGATCTGTATTAATCGCACCTATATAAGTCTATGTACATTTTGTTTATAAGTAAAAAAAAAATAAAAAAAAAAAACTGCAGTTAGTTTACGTCAGTCTTTACTGTTAGTTTTTAATTCTATCAATAATGTTGAATATTTTCAATCCGTTGTAATCAACACATTCAACAACGTTTCTGTTATGAAGTTCCATCAAAATTCTCTCAATTTCTTCGGTGCTTAGCATTTCCATATTACTCAACGAGTCAGTAATCAGGTCCATGAGTTTGTTGATGGTATAAGGCTGTGACTTGTTCAGGACAAACAGTATTTTTTCAATTTTTTGCAAATTATGCTCAAATAGCCTGTTATAATTTTCCTGGATTTCTTGCTGATTTTTCGCAAAATTCAGTCTGTTGAACTCTTCTTTGGCTTTGACTTTTTGTAGTAGTTCTGCATGCGTTGAATTGTCTTGAGTTTTGAATATACTCCTTCTGGTAGACACTGTGTTATTCGTACGTTTTTGAGGGGAAGATGCGGTGCGGGGCTTGGTGACCTTTCCTGGAGACACGTTGATGTTTTTGGCTGACACAGAGCTTTTGGCACTTGTGCTATGCCCCTGCAACGCGCCCCTTTCAATGTCCTTAAAGTGCTTGATCTGTCTAAAATTATGTTTAAACATCCTCAGTCTCTTTTGCTGACTGTTTAGGTCTTGTGGCAAGACATAGTAGTCAATGTAAATTTTGTTGTCCTTTGGCAACGTTCTGTTTCTTGCTTTCAAAGAGTCACCGGTAGCAATAGTGTAACAGGTTGGCCACACATAAAGCAATTTTTTTAGTAATTCCAGGTCAACATCATCAAGACGTAACAGCTTGCTGTCGTTGTTTGCAAAATCAAACTTAGCAAACAGTATCTTGGAGTCAATTTTTTTGATAAGTTTTATCATTTCCAGTTCAGTTGAGCGCAGTTTATGTTGATTGTAAACTTCTGCGTCCTCTTTGTTTTCAATGAGACGTGCAGGAAGATCGATTTGCAAATCTTTTGCAAGAGCATCATTGTAAGCACACATCTGCATTTTGTCGTACTCATTGGCATAACTTAAAACAGTGAAGGGCAGTAATGAGGTTGAAGAGTTTGTAAAATACTTAAAGTTGACAAAATCTCTTTTCAAAAGTTCATGATTCACATGAAATAGAAGCAATTCATCATCGCACGATAATGTAACAAGTTCATTGTCGTTGTCTGGCTTCTTAATCTTCAAATCCTGAACGACGGGGACAAGAGAAATGTACGACCATAAGAATTCGTGGTTGTCAAACAAATGATTGGGCAAAAAACTCAATGAGGCCTCTGTTTGAGTGTCTGGTGTTGCAGCCTCATCTGGTTTAGTCAACAGTGTCCTCATCTGGACGTGTTCTTTGCGATTTGCAGGCATGTCAAGATCGTGAGACGACGAACTTTGCCTCAATACACGCGTAATTATTTTTTCAAAAAAGGTTAACAAAGAGTGCAGCTTTTTGTACACTATGCCACATTGAACATTAGGCGGGCTGTTCTTACTTTTCGACTTAGAATCTCCGTCACCCTTTGGATGGTATTGCACAGAAAAGTACTTTTCATTTTCCAAAACATCAATATCTTCATTGTCACCTCCAGAAAGAAAATTCTCGATCCCATTCAGGTCATACAAGTCGTCTAATAATTTTTCAAAAAGCATGTAGTTCTTCACCACAAACCAGTTCAAGTTGTGATGGAAAAAAATCCTCTCGATGATTTCTGTAAAATGCAAATCCATCAAGCTTTGATCGTCATGATCCGCTATAAAATGGAGATCAATAACATTTCTCGAGCTTAGTGCCATGTGCTTGTGTGAAAACTCTGTTTCCTGTTAAGCTTATACTCTTGTGACCCGTTGGGATGTAATAAGAAGCGATTGTACCACATTGGCAGCACGATTAATAAACCTCGTTTCTTGGTGATCTGATCAGCTCATCGCTTGGATTCAGATACGTTTTAAGGCAATTAACGAAATTCGGAAAACCAAATCACGTGCGTCAAACCTGGGGAGGGGGGGGGGGGAGTTTTTTTCAGGTAATTCAGTTGTGATCTCTGCGTAAAATTCTATGCAAAAAAGGCAAAACTCACTCCAAACGAAACCGTAAAAGCAATGCGGGTAATGCCAAAATGTGGATTTCCATTTTATTTTTTTTCCTTCCTTCCTGTTCCCACCCCCCACCATGCCTTCAGCAAATATAAAGTTCACGAAAGTTCTGGAAAAATTTTTTTTTTTTTTTTTTTTTTTTGTTTTTTTTTTTTCAAATTAACGCAGCTTTCTGAAATTTCTAGTCAGACAAATTTGTGATGCACGCTACTCAGTAGGGTTGTTTACGGTATGCTTCTTGATATATATAAGACTAACCTTTTTATACGTTAATGTCCTTTAAACTCTTAGCACCTTTCACTTTGAAAAAAGAAAGAAACACCAAAAGGTTATAGACACTACTTGCACACACGCGTACTACGTTACTTTATACACCGCAAAAATAAAAACCATGTTGTCTGCTACTAGAAACAACTCTGCCATCAAATCTTTGGTTGCCAAAAGATTGCAATCCACCAAAGTCCAAGGTGCCGTTATTGGTATCGATTTGGGTACCACTAACAGTGCTGTTGCCATCATGGAAGGTAAAATTCCAAAAATCATTGAAAACGCTGAAGGTTCCAGAACCACTCCTTCTGTTGTTGCCTTCACCAAAGAAGGTGAAAGATTGGTTGGTATTCCAGCTAAGAGACAAGCTGTTGTCAACCCAGAAAACACTCTTTTCGCCACCAAGAGATTGATTGGTAGAAGATTTGAAGACCCAGAAGTCCAAAGAGATATCAAACAAGTTCCATACAAAATTGTCAAACACTCTAACGGGGACGCTTGGGTTGAAGCCAGAGGCGAAAAATACTCTCCAGCTCAAGTTGGTGGGTTTGTTTTGAACAAAATGAAAGAAACCGCTGAAGCTTACTTGGGTAAATCTGTTAAAAATGCTGTTGTCACTGTTCCAGCTTATTTCAACGATTCTCAAAGACAAGCCACCAAAGACGCTGGTCAAATTGTTGGGTTGAACGTTTTGAGAGTTGTTAACGAACCAACTGCTGCTGCCTTGGCTTATGGTTTGGAAAAAGCCGAATCTAAAGTCATTGCTGTTTTCGATTTGGGTGGTGGTACTTTTGATATTTCCATCTTGGATATCGACAACGGTGTTTTTGAAGTCAAATCTACTAATGGTGACACCCATTTGGGTGGTGAAGATTTCGATATCACTCTATTGAGAGAAATTGTGAAAAAATTCAAAGAAGAAAGTGGTATTGATTTGGGTAACGACAGAATGGCTGTTCAAAGAATCAGAGAAGCTGCTGAAAAGGCTAAAATCGAATTGTCCTCCACCATGCAAACTGAAATCAACTTGCCATTTATCACCGCTGACGCCAGTGGTCCAAAACATATCAACATGAAATTCTCTAGAGCTCAATACGAAACTTTGGTTGACCCATTAATCAAAAAAACCGTTGATCCATGTAAAAAAGCTTTGAAAGATGCCAACATGGCCACCAGCGACATTGGGGAAGTTATTCTGGTTGGTGGTATGAGCAGAATGCCTAAAGTTGTTGAAACCGTCAAACAAATCTTTGGTAGAGAAGCCAGTAAATCTGTTAACCCAGATGAAGCTGTTGCCATGGGTGCTGCTATCCAAGGTGCTGTTTTGGCTGGGGAAGTCACCGATGTCTTGTTGTTGGATGTCACTCCACTATCTCTAGGTATTGAAACTTTAGGTGGTGTTTTCACCAGATTGATCCCAAGAAACACCACTATCCCAACCAAAAAATCTCAAATCTTCTCCACTGCTGCTGCTGGTCAAACCTCTGTTGAAATCAGAGTTTTCCAAGGTGAAAGAGAATTGGTTAGAGACAACAAATTGATTGGTAACTTCACCTTGTCTGGTATTCCACCAGCTCCAAAAGGTGTTCCTCAAATTGAAGTCACTTTTGACATCGATGCTGATGGTATCATCAACGTTTCTGCCAGAGACAAAGCTTCCAACAAAGACGCTTCTATCACTGTTGCTGGCTCCTCCGGTTTGAGTGAATCTGAAATCGAACAAATGGTTAACGATGCTGAAAAATTCAAAGAACAAGATCAAGCAAGAAAAGAATCCATTGAAAGCGCCAACAAAGCCGACCAATTGTGTAACGACACCGAAGCTTCTTTGAAAGAATTCGAAACCAAAGTTGACAAGTTGGAAGCCCAAAAAGTCAAAGACTTGGTTGCTGCTTTGAGAGAAACCATCGCCAAAGTCCAATCTGGTGCTGAAGACGTCAAACCAGAAGACTTGAAAGCCAAAACCGAAGAATTGTCCGCTTCTTCTATGAAATTGTTTGAACAAATGTACAAGAACCAACAACAAGACGGTTCTGCTCCAAAAGATGAACCTAAAAAAGATTAACTTTAGTCTCTGATTTTCATGGTCGTTGACTAAGTTTTTATTTATTTTTTTAGTTTAGGCGAATCTGATATTATAGAAAGCAAAGGGGACGTTTTTGTGTCTTTTGTTTCTTTTCGTTCCATATTGCTGCAAATATCGAACATGTCCATAAGTATTAATGAGAAGAGTATTACATAATTTTTTTTTCTTTATTCAATCTAGAAAGAACATTACTGATTAAGAGGTGAAGTATAGTATTCCATATTGTATATGCTATAATGTCACTCATACACATGTATATATTTTCATATCTATTATATTTTGTAAATAGTTTGTTTCATGATTGTGTTTAGTTCTTACTTATACTTTTGAGAGAGTGCTCCACAAAAAACAAAAAAGTTGCTTCAAGTGTCTGAGGTCTGATCTAGTATCTGTGGGAACAGATGTAATACTTGAGCTGCTGCGCGTGTTTTTTGTTAGCTTGGCAAGAATGTTCTCAACAGAAGGGCTTTCCTAGTTCTGGTTTGCTTGCGGGTGTTTTTTCTTGAGCGACATGCAAAACGTCGCACGGTTTGTATTCCGTCGGCACCGCCTATTTTTATGATTTTCCTCGGTAAGGGCCTTTCACACTTTTCAAAAAACGAGAGTCCCTTATCAGACAGAGTTTTCAAAGAGAAAAGGAAATAAATACAAGAAACCACAAATCAAACTTATTATTTGACCCTGTACTTTTGTATCAAATACACATCCGCAACCACACACATACCATGGCCATAACAATCAGTCCCTTGACAAAGATCATTTTTCTAAGTGGGTTATTGGCCCTAGGATTCTTACTAGTCATATTGAGTTGTGCTCTATACTCAAACTACTACCCACTATTTGATTTGCTATTGTTTTTATTGAGTTCAGTACCACGCGCCATGTTCCCAGCCGGACGTGGAGGAGCAGGCTCAGCAGGATATTCGAGTTTCTTAGATGATTCGCAAGGCGCAGGAGGCGCGTTAAAAGACACAGGAACGTACTTTACCAGTTGGTTTTTAACTTTGGCGATTGGGTTGCCTGTTGTCATGGAACACTCCAATGTGATTAACAAAAGAGCTATGATTTTGAGTATTACCGGCGGGGGAATCATTTACGGAACCATTGTTTTGTTTGGATGGTTTTTCTCTAACGGCGGATCATGGCTAGACGAACAAGATGACGACGAGTACGATGGGTTTGGGTACTAAGGATGCATAAGGCCCTTAAGCTTTTATATATTGCGGTTATTCAAGTAAATACACACAGATATATATAAAAAAAAAACAGACAGTTTTAGTGAGTAATTTTTTTGCACAGGAAATTGAGAATGTTGGTTTTGTCAGTTGAAAGAAAGACGTTTCTAGACTCTATTATCTTAAGCTCCATATTTTTCATAACCATTGGGTCACCGCCTATTGATGCACTTTCAATAGAGGTGGATGTGATGCCTGGGGACGCTAAAAGTCTCTGTTTGATGGTAATTTCCAAAACTTTCTGCAAAACGGTTAAAGTGTAATTGATGCAGTAGATGATTTCCGCTTCCCTTTCTTCGGCAGTGATACTCGTTGAAAAAACAGCAGAGTTGTACAGAGAGTTGAGCAAAATGGAACTGAACAAATCACCAACACCTGTAAAATAGGATTTGATTTTAGGAATTTTGAACAGATATTTTTTGTCACTTTCTTGGTGCCAGGACGCCAAACAGTGTATAAAATTTGCGCGATCGGCTTCTTCACCCACATCAACGTTGTCCAGAGAGGTGATGACAATGAAGTTCACGTTACGATGCAGACCCGCTAGCATTTCGTATATCTCTTCCATTGTAATCAATTTTGGCAAAGATTTATGCTCTTCTATAAAAGTCAAGTTTTCATTATACAGAAGCTGAAGTTCAAAACTGTTTGGTGTTACAATATCAATATTGTTCATTTGAAGAAACTTCTTGTATTCAGGAACCACGTTGGCATGGACATACAGTTGGTATTCGTCACCCATGACTGGATCCAGCAGCCACAAACATTTCTTCCCCGAGTTTGCAGCATTCAATTGGTTCTTGTACTCGTTATATTTTGTCAGCACTGTGCGAACACAATCTTTGTTCGGTAGGTATCCAGTTAAAAGTGCGTTATATCTGAAGTTTTTGATCAATTGTTCTAATATATTGGTCAGGTCCTGCTCTGAAATTGTAGATCCAACAAAGAAACCATATCCCGTATGGTTTGAAAACTGCACAACGTTTAAACAATCAACATTCCAGTTCAGGCATTGCAATGGGAAAGTGGCGGCCTTGTTTCCAACGTATCCGTGCACCACGTGAGATTGAGTAGCTAAAAGATTTGGCATTATGAGTGGTGGTGGTGTTTTTGATCTAGAAGATAAGCTCCAGTTGCTCAAGTAATTGAACATTTAAAGATCCATTTCGGTGATGGTGAAAATTTTCCAGCGATCGATGCTTCGTATTTGTGAAGAGAAAAAAAAACACGCGCGCATCGCTTAGATAAGCTTAATCTGCAAATGACTCACTAAAGCGCAGCCAAATCCGGAAGTTCAACAAGACCCAGGTGTTTTCGAGAACTTACTTCAAAATGATCAAAGACAAAAAAACTTTTGAGATAAAGTACATGCAAAAATGAAGATAGTTTATATATACTTGCAATATATGCATAACCAAGAATCACAATTATGTCACGATAAAAGTTTCAGGAGCAAGAGCTCGACTGAGTATTCTTTACCTAAATTTGTTGTGATTGTGACTCTTGTGTGATTTTGAAACATCGTTCAAGCGATGATGCTTTGATGTAATTCAAAATAAAAGAAACATGTCAGTGCAATGAGCACACGTTTTTTTTTTTCTTTGTTGTATGTGTTTCGTAAAATTTTTCAAACATATAGGTCGATGTTGACGCAAAGGTTTTTCTTGAAAAGCTCTGCTCCTTTGGCATTAATTAGTTACAAGCACGAATGCCAGGCTTTCACTATTTCAAAGGCCCTTGAACATCACCTTGTCCCACACTGTTGGGTAGCCCACACTTTTTTGGAAATTCAAAAAAAAAGTATCTAAGTGGACTATTGGAAAACCTCAAACTGTTGCTGAATTTTGAAAAATGTTTCAAAACTGCAAAAAAGTCGAGTATTTACGGAAAAACACATACGGAAGGGAGTAAAATAAAAGTTTGTTCTCTCTTCTTTTATTTTATTTTTTTTTTTTTTTTGTTCATTTTCATAAACTTTCACTTGCGAAAGAGATTTTTTTTCATTATATTATACCAACAATGCCACGATATTATTATGATTAGTAAATTTTTGGATGTTTATTTATGACCGAATAAACAAATCAATATTTATAAGTTTGGATATCAGTGTTGATGATATCCACGGATTCTGATCTGTAAATTTGGGTTGGCCCCTTGTGATCAAATGGATGTTTTTTCGAATATTCCCATGTTTCTTTGATAGCCATTTTGATTTTTTCCAAAGAGTCTCTTGAAATTTGGTAATGGAAAGAAATTCTCCCACCCATGATTTTGACCCCGTATTTCAAACCTTTTTTGACCAAAACATCTGGGTTAATTTTAGCTTGTTGCAAATCAATGAACACAAAGTTGGTATCAACCGGAACTTCTAGTGGAATTTGTAATTCTTTTTCACAGAAATCACCCAAGCTTTTGGCCAATTCGTGGGAATATTCCAATTTGGCTTCCCAACCTGGTTGAACGGCAACCAAGGCCATTCTACAAATGATCCCGGATTGTCTGATCCCACCCCCTTGTTGTTTTCTGAAATGGTTGGCTTTTGTAATGAATTTTTTACCACCAACCAAAACAGACCCGATTGGTGCACCCATGGATTTGGACAAACAAACCGAGATGGAATCAAAGATGGACCCGTAAACTTTTGGATCGACTTCGCTCTTGACAGCAGCATTCCATATTCTGGCCCCGTCACAGTGCAACTTCAAATTATGTTCCAAACAAAATTCTTTGATTTTTCTCAATTCGTTCAATGGAGTGACGATCCCGTGAATGGTGTTTTCCAAAGAGACAACTCTTGTTGGAGCCCCATGGATATCACCGTCATCAGGAATAACCCAATTGGCAACGTCTTCCACGGTCAAGTAGGCCCCATTTTGCGGAATCACTGGAGTAACCATTGCTTGAGACAAAATGGCCAACCCGGCTGCTTCGTGGGTGTAGATGTGGGATCTGTAGTCACACAAGATAGAGTATGGAGGTTGCACGTTTAGCAGGGTTCTGATGGCAATTTGGTTCGACATGGTCCCACTGCACATGTACAAACCGGCAGGCTTCCCGAAGATGTCTGCAATTTTGTTTTCCAAACAGATGGTGTCCAAATCTTCATTGTAAACAGCATCCCCAATCGAACAGTGTAGGGCTGCGTCCAACATATCTTTTGTTGGAGTAGTGAAAGTATCACTTCTGAAATCGTTGGCAGCGGTAGTGTATGGATGCGACATTGAAGTTGTTATTGGGGTGTGTATAGTATGGGGTTTTAGTTGGGTTTTTCTTTCTTTCGATAATTTAGAGAGTATCCACATGAATTGAATAACCTAAGGAATAAAGCACCGGATAAATGAATCAACACATCATCCGAAAGTACAACAGATTTTATGTATATATATATATATACTGCAATGAGATCGAATCAATGTTGCATGCATTAAAGAAAACAAAAAAAAAACAAAGCAACAAGATGAACTTTTGGGCAAAAAAATGGGGCTATTTATTGGGATAGGAAAAACTCAAAACTCAAAACTCAAAACTAAAAACTAAAAAACACAATTATTTAGTCATTTTTAACCACTGACTGATGACTAATCCTAGTGGGTGTTAAACTTGAACGACAGGTGGAAACTTTCACAAAAAAGACCTATCTCTGAACAAACAAACTCAAGTTGCAAGAACTCGAGAATCATTATTTGGGGAAAATCATAGGCAAAATCATAGGCAAAATCATAGGCAAAATCATAGGCAAAAGCATAGGCAAAGCCCGACAGAGCATCTGTGAAAATATATTTGTATGTATGATATGTCGAATATGCTAGAAGAATGATTAGAGGTGCTCGAAATGAATGAATACAGTTTTATCGAAAAACTTCCCGACCAAATTAAAAATAAGAATTAAGAATTAAGAATTAAGAATTAAGAATTGAATACAATTTCCATTTTTATACAGGAAGCAAGAAACGGTTCAGGCAATTTTAAGTAAATTCCGAGTTGTGTGCACCGGAAAAAAAAAAAACATGACGCCAGATATTTATTCAAAATTTATGTTTTTGTTTCGGTTTTTTTTTTTTTTTTTGGAGAAGTACAGAAAGATAAAACAAACAAACAAAAAAACGCCCAAAGGTAAAAAGAAAAAAAAAGGGCAAAAAAAAAAGAAAAAAGAAAAAAAGAAAAGTTAGTAACAAAAGTCACGAGACTTAAAGCGGAGCTGGCTATGGCTTTGGCTGAGTTATCCGAATGCCGCTGTCACGCGGGTTGGAGGACAAAAGACCGAAGAAAACTGCTCGGTCGAGAGAGATATACTTTAACGAATAGAGATTGTGGTGTCATAGCAATGAGTGCCTGTATCTGTTTGTTTGTGTGTAGTTTTTGACCATCTGGTTTTTGACCATCTGGTTCTTGAAGTGTGTGAGTGTGGGTATCTTGCAGCGTTGTAGTACTTGCAAAGCTTTAAAAATATCACATAAGGGAATGGACACTGAGAGAGAAAAGACCAATAGCGTCAAGTTTGTTAAAATGTGTCCAACTCAAATAATGATCCAGCATGTGACATGTTTGTTGATTATTACCCTACCCAACTTGAGAGAATAAGCTCAATTGATAGACCCAAAACCAGAGAATCTCAGGAAAGGGCTAAGAGCAATCAGTCAACCAATCAATCAGTGATGAACCAACTTGTATTCCCTAAAAAAGTGTGTGTTTATACAAGCACGTTTTGGTCACTCCCTTAAGAACATCGAAAACCTTTAAACTGTCCAAAGAAATAACTAATCAAGCAAAAAAGGTAGTTAATACTTTGAACAAATTTAGACAATGGACAAAAAGTTGGACTTTATAAGAGAATGTATTGAGCACAACAACAAGAATGACGCAACAAGAGATAAATTGAAATCACACAAGTGGTTAAATCACACAAACAAAAGCAGTTTGGAAAGGAAAAACAACTCGTCTTCTTCATCGAAAAGGGGAAGAAAACCATCGAATTTTACTAAAAGAATAGTTAGCAAATCTGCGAGACAGGTATTGAGTGATGAATGGAAACGGATCAACAATTTGAACAATCTGGACGGTCAGGTGAATGGTCAAGTGAATGGGACTGCCAATGAAGAAAACAAAGAGAAAAGCTCTGATGCGGCGGCACAGAAGCAGAGAAATGAGGTCACGTATTTCAATGTGGAGGCGCCTCCAAGTCTTTTGCCTGTGAAGCGATACTGCGATATCACGGGGTTAAAGGGGGTATACAGAGCACCTTCCAATAACCTGTATTATCATAATGCAGAAGTGTATACAAATGTGATCAAGCCAATGTTGCCGGGAAACGATCAGCAATATTTGAAATTGAGAAAAGCTGATGTGGTTTTGAAATGATTTTTGTCTTTTCTGTTGGTAGGGAAAACAGAGATTATTGTGTATAAACTGAATGATTTATGCTTAATTCACGTAGTCTTGTGTAGATTGTTTAAGGGTAAAGTCAGCTACAGACATACCCATCTTGTTATTTATTTAAGGAGTGGCTACCCGACCTTCACCGAAGGGCTAGAAAAATTCTTGGTTTTTGTTGATCTTCGTCGCATCGCTATTCTGGAGAAACGCAAGCCAATTAGATTTTCTTCACCTGCAGATCTAAGCATAAGTTCAAACAAGAGCCGCTTCAACAAACCAAATATTCCACCCAAGGGCAATTAGCAAAGCTTAATAGAAGCACATCAATTCAAAAAAAAAAAAAAAGTGATTAAACAGCATGATGGGTTCAGGCAACTCCATGTCTGAAAAGACAAACGCGTCGTTTCTCACAATGATATTACTCCACCTCAATATGATTAATAAAGAAACACTTCAAATTGAATTTTCCACAAATGTCTTATTGGTGATTCTATCCGTATTTTGGTTGCTTTATAGATTAAAGCAGCATTTGGCAATTCCACTGAACGCTTTAGTGGAAAAATACCATACGATTAGTATTCCGCATAATCCAACAAAAATATCTCTAGATTACATTGACGATACCAGTGTGTTGATAAGATGGGAAAACCAGTCATACAATTACAACAACAAAAAAAATGAAGTTTTTGTAACAAAAGATAATGAATCATCGTCATCAAAAATGCCTTCTGGATCTAGCACAGATACGTTGAAAAATACACGTAAAACTAATGGATTGAATAAGACAAAGAAAAAGTCAGCGACTGTCACTAATACCACCACTACTACTACTACTACTACTACTACTACTACAGGAGAACCGTTAAGCCAAGAACATACAGAAAAAACTGAAACTGTTGAGAACGCAAATAATTGCTCTAAATCAAGTCATTCCGATTCGCAGGTAGATGGAACTTTCATTTCGCACTATTTTTTGTACATCAACAACACTTTGATTGGTCAATTTTTTAATAATCCAAATAATAACAATCTCTACACTTCATGCTCTATCAAAAATTTGAAAATCAATCATTTTTATAAAATAGATTTGGTAAGTGTAAACAAAAACGGGTTTAGAAATCAACCCCTAAGTGTCATAGTAAACCTAAACAATTTGAAAAATGAGCATGGAAAGAGTCAAGCAAACCATAAAACAAAATTGCAAAACGTTAACCGCAACTTTAACACCCAAGGAACGTTCAGTGCAAGTCTGAAAAATAACATACACGAAAACTCAACAACTGCAAAGGAAAATATAGGAAGCAGCACTTTACATTGGAAACCTTCATTGGAAAACGATTTGACAAACGGAAGTGATAATGCTTCATCGCAGCCTGGATTCTCTTCTTCAACCTCTTATAGCTCGTTGACGTCTATGCACTCTTTGGAAAAATTTAGTTTAGAGCAGTTGAAAGAAATTTTGATTGGTGCTCAGGAAGAATTACACGGTGTTATTAAATATAGAGAAGAGCTATTTGAGCAATATAAGGAAAACGAATTGACTTTGGGGAAAAGTATAGAAGAAAATAAAAAAAAGTATGGGAATTATCAGGAATTAAAAAAACAACAAAAAGCAGAGATCATCCAATTAGAAAATCAAAAAAACAATATTGACTTCCAGAAAACCAGGTTAACGAATAAATTAATAAAGTTGAAAACAAGTCTGGACAACGTTATCAAAAAAAATGAAGACCTGAGCAGAAAAGTGAACGAAATCAAGGACACTAAACCGATGTCAGATTTGATCAACATTAGAGACAAACTTTTGGACTCGGTTTCTTTGAAAGAAACCAGTCTGAAAGAGGTTCAGAAAGAGATGCATGGACTGGTGCAAAAATTAAACGATTTGAAGAAAAAACTATCTTTTGAAATCACTGATCCAAGCAGCTCTCAGGCCAATGGCTCGAAATTCGGCCAAACATCAAGTTCTAAAAGTGGAATTGCTTCAAATCACAGCATGATTGATCAGTTCGATAAAGAAAACATGAATGATTCTGAAAATGAAGAAGAAAAAGCCAACGACGACGATGACAAAGAGAAAACCTTTGATTCAGTTAAAGAGCTTGATATGAACGATTTCAATGAAAACTACGTAAACAAATCTAATGGTACCATCGATACCGCAGCAAAACAAGAGCTTCAAAAACTTTTGATACCAAACCATTACACAGAAGTAATGACAAAAAGTGATGAACTTAAAACGCACCTTTTTGATACAGAAGAAACAATCAACAGCCTAAATGAGAAATGCAACAACTTGAACCGCAAATTGGAGCAGTACACAGAGTATGGTATTACTTTAACAAACAAACTGATTGATTTACAAAAACAGCAACATCAGCAACAGCTAAAACAACAGCAATTACAGCAACAGCAACGCCAATCACAGCAACAGTTACAACACAGCCATCCTTCACCACCGATGTCAAGCAACATTCCACTGAGTGGGGCCCAAACTGGTACCAGGGGAGGAGCAGGAACGCTGGTTCTTCATGATCCAACTACATACGAAGACAACCAATCGATAAATTTAATGAGACCAGCCAATAGCAGCAATCAATATCTTTCATATTTGTTGAATAATTACCAGCAGCAGCAGCAGCAGCAACAACAAGTTTCTGGTGGGGCTTCAGAGTTTATGCCGTTGTCCACTTCATCTTCCTCACTGCTGCTTCCTGAACAAAATAACTTGTACGGCTCTAAAAACTCAAACTTGTGGAACCAACAACCACCTCCAACAAGTTTAAACTCCCAGACACAACCCTTGAACATCAAGTCTTCTTTAAACAGTTTGTCCTCCCTGTATGCCGCAGGTGTGAACCAGCAGTCTCAGCAGCAACAGACACTACCCCCTTCCTCGGCACCTTCGTCTCTCACGATGAGTGGCATGCCAATCCCGTCCTCACTAGAATCGCAGCAACAACAATCATTGAATCTGCCTTATTATCCAATGCAAACGTCTCTGTCAAACTCTTATTCCCAATCGAGTTTCCAGCCCACACCAAGTGGATCAGCAGGTGCGCATGCGCAAAGCTCTGTTTGGAACGATTCTTCCAACCAAAAGATCTCACCATCTTCTGCTCAAGCGTCCCTGCACAGTGACGCACAGTCTTCAAACGACCCAACTTCTTTTAGACCATACTCATCGTCTTCACGGTTCGAGATGCCAAAATGGAGCTCTTCTAATAGATGATTGTTTGCACATATGAATAAACGGGCCTTTGCCAGCATTAACATATACATAGACTTTATAAACCGATGTGAACCTTTACTCTAAAACAAATTTTAACTTCTCTTTACGCTTATTGACTAACCACTGTTCCATCTCTTTTCTCGTAGGAACCGCGAATTCAGGTATTTTGTGTTGTTTTTGTAATTCGTCAACTTCATTCTTTGAAAGAGCAACTTGATCTAACAAAGCATCTGGTAATACCAAGCCAGTGGGTGCTTCTTTGAAATACTCTTTTTTGTCTAAGCTCTTACCAATCCTTTTTAAGAAAGCTTTGTTGTTTAAATGAGCACGTTTTTCGATTTGTATAGCTTCTATCTCACGCAATTCATCTTTTATTTCTGGCAGCTCTAGTGCTTTTCCCACGTACCATTTTCCGTTAATCTTTCTAATAGATTTACGAACCATAAAGCGAGCTTTCCCCTGGCCTCTTCTTGAGGATCTTGATTTACTGACGCTCTGCTCCGTGCGTTTGTTTTTGAAGGCATGTCCGTTCAAATCTTGCACGATGTGTTTGTCCCATTTGTTCAATTCGTCCATGTACTGGTTATAGAGGTCATTGTAATTTCGCACATCATCCTCACTGAGCGTGGTTTCAAAAAGTTTTGAGTATGCCTGGTCGCAATCCTTGATTATCTGCTTCCTCCAGTTGTAGCATTCCTGCAAACTTGTAATCTTTCTTATATTTTTCGGTCTTGCATAACGAGAGTAGTTCTTGTATTGTGAGTTTTCAGCTTCCTCGGCCTCTATCTCCTGTATTCTTGCCAAAACATCGGTATTTCCACCACTCATTGTGACTGATCGTAAAGAGTAAGTGTTCCTTGTAAGCTGTAGATGTGTTCTGCTGCTACAAGCATTCGGTGTTGCCAAGTTTTCATCTTCAACCATATCGTATCAGTATAAACTTCTTTATCGGGCTCACTTTTTGACAAGCTTCCTCCGATGCCCGTCGCGTCAGCGCAAGAAAAAAAAAAAAACTTTATTTTTTACGGAGTTTTGATCAACAAAGAGTATATAAATTCATCGAACTTAATTGAATCTATTAAACGTAAAGTGCTGTATGTTTCTACTCTAAAAAAAAAACCCAATCCGACCTCCAGAAAACTGTCTGCACCCTTCCTGAAAGAAAACCGCAAGCTCAAATAAAAGCCTGCAATTTTCCTGCCCACTCACCTTACACTGATTAATTGAAATATGTCACAACATATTTTTAGAAGCTACAGATTCATCATTATTGCTGTTACAGCAATTATGTTGATTTTGATTATCAAAACCTCCACTGATCATCATACTAGCATCACAGAAAACAAGCATTACACCGCTGATGATGTCAGTATTAATTTGGCCGGCCAATCAAATGAAAATGTTCCGTCTGGAAAAGTTGCTATCGTTGAAGAGAGCGCTTCGCCAAGTGCTTCAGCCGATGCCCTGTTAGCCACTTCATCTGCAGATGCCAAAAAAACTCCTTCGACCTCATCTGAGGTCTGTAACAAGGACCACCAGTACATTGTTATTATCGATGCTGGTTCCACCGGGTCCAGAGTCCATGTTTACGAGTTTGATGTTTGTACCTCTCCGCCATCTTTGATTCACGAAACTTTTGATATGTTGAAACCAGGTTTGTCTTCCTATCCTGACGATGCCAGCGGTGCTGCCTTATCTTTGAACCCATTGTTGGATTTGGCTGTCGAAACCATTCCAAAGAAATTCAGAGATTGCTCGCCTATTGCCGTTAAAGCCACTGCAGGGTTGAGATTGCTTGGTGCTGACTTGAGTAATGCTATTTTGAAAGAAGTCAGATCTCATTTAGAAACAAACTACCCGTTCCCTATTGTTGAAGACAAAGACGCCATTTCTATCATGGGTGGTGATGAAGAAGGGGTTTACGCGTGGATTACAACCAACTATTTGTTGGGTAACATTGGTGCACCAGAAAGATTGCCTACCGCAGCTGTTTTCGATTTGGGTGGTGGCTCTACCCAAATCGTCTTTGAACCAACTTTTGCCAACAAAAATGAAAAAATGATTGATGGGGAACACAAATATAAATTGGAATTTGGGTCTGAAAAATACACCTTGTACCAATTTTCTCACTTGGGTTATGGTTTGATGCAGGGGAGAAACAAAATCCACTCTTTATTGATCAACACCTCTCTGAAAAATGAGGCTGTGACTGTTAGTGAATTGGCCAGTGGGGACGCTGAATTAGTGTCTCCATGTTTGCCACCAAACACCACTTTCTCCGACAAAGTCAAGATGGAAGACGGGACCTCGTACTCTGTCACTTTCAAAGGACCTAAAACTCCTGCTGGTCCACAGTGTAGATACTTGGCAGACAAAATCTTGAACAAAAATGCTGTTTGTGAATCTAAACCTTGTTCATTTAACGGGGTCCATCAACCATCTTTGGTGAAAACTTTCAACGAACATAACGATTTGTATGTTTTCTCATACTTTTATGACAAAACACAACCTTTGGGTATGCCATTGAGTTTTTCTTTGAACGAGCTGAAGGATTTGGCCAGAATGGTTTGCAATGGTGAAGAAGTTTGGCAAAGTGTGTTGTCTGGTGTCGAAGGTGGTGTCGAAGAGTTGCAAAAAGCTCCAGAGTACTGTTTAGACTTGAGTTTCCAAGTCTCTCTATTGCACACAGGGTACGATATTCCTTTGCACAGAGAATTGAAAACTGCCCAAACTTTGGACGGAAACGAAATTGGTTGGTGTTTGGGTAACGCTTTGTCTGTCTTGGACGGCAACAACTGGAAATGTAAAGTCAACCAGCTTGAATAAGAGAAAGCCGGATAAGCTTTGTATTTCTCAAAAGTTTGAACATTGAGCTTGAATGTATAGATAGTATGTATATAACCTAAAACTACTTGATCTATTCTTTTCCCTGAGAGTTTGCATGGGTGAACATTTCGTCGTCAAGAAATTCCAAGGCATTGAAACTGTTTAAGCCGAAAATGTCATCAAAGTACAAATCTCTCAATGCTTCCGGAATTTCAATTGTTTTTGATGGCGCAGAAGTGTTTAGCAGATTACTTGGCATTTGCAAAGAAGATTTGTTATCTGCTTTTAGTAACCCAGGTTTCTGCATGTTTGCTTGTTCAAAGAACAAAGCGTTGTTGTTCAGCGTGTGTTTGCGTAACAAATTATCAGACATTTGCGAGGTGACAGAAGGGCGTTTTATTGGACTTTGTGGAATCAGAGGTGGCATGTCTAAGGCGCTTGAACGGGAATTCATCATTGAAATCTGATTTGGGCTTTTCATTGAGTCTCCCCAGTTATTGCTTTTCGAAAATCCCATTATTGAAGGCTCTCTGCTCATGTTGATATTGTTCAGTCCATTGTTTGTAAAGGGTGTCAAACCTTGCAATCCGGCGCCTAATAATCCTGGAGAGTTGGTCAACATACCGTTTTGCAAAGCATTGCTATCCAAGTTGTTCAAAGCGTTCAGTGTCAGTGGAGACATTTGCGACATCCAGTCCAACGGTGAAGGTTTCAGCAATGTGTCCAGAGAAGTTGGTGAAAAATGATTTTTGAAAATCGGACGTCCTGCTTGTCTTCTCACCACATTACTCTCTTCCACAATTTCCACCATCGATTTGCTGATCGTGATCACTTTGTTGTATAATTTTTTAGTATCCTCAGCAAAAACTTTTTCCCATTGAAGAACCATTGATTTATCTAAAATGTCACGCCCGTGTAAAAATAGAAGTCTCAAGAGGTGTATGTTATAGATAGTAATGACACTCCAGATCAATGGATCAATGAATCCCTTTTTCTCGTTTGCTTCAGTGATTGTTTTCAGACTTTGAACAAAAGTTTTGACGTGTTCTTTCAAAAATTTCTTGTCACTAATCGCAATCATGGTTCCCATACAGAAAGCACATGCAAGCGAAAACAACACCTGGCATCCCGAAGCTGGAGACCAACATTTGTTCAAAGCAAGATCACACAATTTGAACAGGTTAAGAATTGTTGATTTCGTGATGTCAGATGTCTCTTGTTGGTCAAGTATGGTTAAGTCTGATAAAAGTTTGGAGTTCACAATTAGCAAAAGAGTGTAAGAATCTAGAAGAATGTTTAAACCAAAAAATTGCAAAGAGATGAAATCGGTGTTGTTGTGTGCTTGAATTGCGATCAATCTTTCAAAAACATCTTCCACAGAGCAATCTTCAGACAATTTGAACGCTCTTTTCAGACTAGCAATGAACTCTAATAATTTTGCATTGGTTGCGTCAACATCTTTTTTCAAATCATTTAATGGTCTGCGCTCGTTTTGCACCGATAAGATATCTTTATACGCTAGCGATGTTATACCCATTAATCTAAATTTCAAATCAAACATTATGAAATAGTGACCTAAAGCAGATTGACTCAAGAAATCGTATCTCTGTTGGCATTTGTCTATTGCAAACAAAGCTGGATCCATGGTCATGTTAAATGCAGCCAAGAAGTCCGTATGACAATCACGGTCACACACGGTTAGTTGTTCGATGGAGATGTAGTTTGGTTTCCCATACCAGATGGAGAAATTTGTGTCAACAGCAAACCAGTGGAACCACAACATTCTGCACTCATTACGTTCTTCCAAGTTTTCCAATGAGTTAACCACACTTGGGGCCATAATGTTTAGTTCCTGGGCCATTGTGATGGCTGCTGAAGCGATCATGACTGCGACTTTTGGTGAAGGTGAGTTTTGCAAGTAAATGCACAAGTACCAAAGACTCTGTAAGCAAAGCAATCCGCTTTTCAAAGTTTCTGGATTGTATGTGGATAATGTGAATTTTTGGTAAAAAGAAACAGTGTTTAATAAAAAGACTTTTTCCCAAAATTCCAACTCTTTTTTCGAAGAAAGAGACACCAAATCCTTATTGCATTTTGCCACAGAACAAGTAAGTAAAAGAACAGCATTAACCAAAAACAACTTTTCTTCTTCCATGGTGTTCAAGTCTGTTTTGTATGTTTCGATCAAAGCTTGTGTGGATTTTACAGCAAGCATCGAGTATGCGTAACTCACTGTCTTTGGTAAGTGCTTGCATAGGACATCCAAAATGGCTTCGGGTGGTTTAACCAAAGTTGGTGACTCCACTCTTTGAAACACTTTTTGAATGTATAACTCGTTATCTTTTCTTAACAACTCGTTCAATTTCGCAATTTTGGTAAGTAGTGCATCACAATCGGGCAAACTAATCTTCTTTTTCACCCAATTGAAACCTTCTTGTGTCAAGATAAGGAAACAACATTTAGTTCTGATATGGTATTTCCGAGCGTCTTCGTTGTCGTGAAGAAACCCACTAATTTTTTCTGCTCCAAACGGAGGCTTCACTTTATTTGTTGTTGCCACAGACAACTGTTTGTGGTTTGAAGCTTTAGAAAACAAATGTTTTATGTTAGTTTTTTTCTGCACTTTGAAATCTGTTTTTTGAATTGTTTTTGGTACAGTTGGGACAGTTGCTGTTTTGTTGATTATGTGTGGAATTTGCATATTTGCAAACTCTTCTTGTTTTATAGTGATAGGATATTTTTGCTGTTGTTGTTGTTGTTGTTGTTGGTGTCCGATAAGAGTGGCAGATGAAGACGATGATGCTGCTGAGGACAAAGAGGTAGGTGAAGAGGTTTTAATTCTTTTTATAGTATTTTCTTGAATAACATTCAACATTTTTTCAAGAGAAGCTAATTTGTCAGTAAGCATACCTAAAATTTGCTTATTGGAAGTTCTTGGTTTAGAAGGTTCTTTCTTTTTACATTCAAAGCTAAAAGTGCACTGAATTTCATTTGGCATAGCAGCTGACTCTGCTTTTTTTTTACAGCTTCCACATGGTTGTAATCCATCACATTTAATTTTCTTGGCTCTACAAGCATCACAGGCTTTTTTCACATGAGTACGACGATTAGATTCATTTTTGTCATCATTAAGTGGTGTATATTCTGGAGATTGAGATTTTGATTGTGGGAAGGAAGAACTTGATTGCGGGAAGGAAGAGCTTGATTGCGGGAAGGAAGAGCTTGAATAATTCAGTGGGATTTGACCCCCAAGGTTCATTTGGTTTTGAATAGGCACATTTAAACTGGGTTCAATAGACCCCATCATGTTCAAACTTTGTTGCATTGTTGATTAGTTGGAAAGGCAAAAAAAGTTGTGTCCTGCTTGATAGCTGTTTTTTCTTTTTTTAAAATAGTTATATGCTGTGAGGAGGAGTTGTATTCTGTTGTTGTGGTTTTCTACTGGTTATACGCAAAGAAGTATTTATTGAAAGATCATATTATCTGTGATTCAAGATTTAATCAAATTAAAATTTAAGAAGATAGAGATAGTTGAAACGTGGATGCGTTCATCAAGTGTTTTCGGAAGTACTATATTTCTGGTATCAGAGGGTGTCAAAAAAGAACCAATCTTTCCCCGTATTTCATGATAATATCGATTTTTTTTTGTTTCTTGTGAATTTTTCTTGAACTTTGTTTTTTGTTTTAGTACATTTCAATTCCGATGTGGAAAAAAAACCAAAAAAAAAAAAGAAATCAAATTACCCTCATATAAATAAAAAAAGGTGTATGGGTTTCAACGCACAAGCAATATCACGTGAGTAAATTTATGTTGTTTTGGTATTCCACGTGACTATAAATTAGATTTTGTTAGACCGGGTGAAGGTTTGGTTTTTAAATGGCACCACTGATTGATTCCACACTCCAACCAAGTACTACCCTACTGCTACTATATTTTCCCCAAATTGAATTAAAAATGAGGTGATTTTAACTTCCACTATTATTGCAGGTGATTCTTATTGAATTCACTGTGCTATTTCAAAGCATTAAAACTCTGATCTGTTCAAAACATATTGCATTTGGAAACACCAAATTAAAGCTCGTTTAGATGTGTCTTCCATAGATTTTATCTACCCAAATGATCGATAGAGGGCGCAGGGTTTAGGATTAAACGAGATGGAAAGGTGAATAATGTGCAGGTTTCTTAAGAGTTCTATGTTATGGATAAGCCAGTGTGATTTGGAAATCACAAGAGTTGTGTGATTGTAGGCACCAGTTTGGTCCAAAAGAGATTTGGGTGCAATTGATTTGATTACGTAAGCTGCTTCACATATTGAGGGTTTCCATATATATATATATATAAACCTGCCTCTAATGAATACACGGTTTTGAACTTTAACTTGAGCACGATTCACTTTCTCCAGACACTAAGAAATATAGTTAAGGATCCAGGATGAGTAGGAAGAGTTTCAAGTATTTTATACTTTTAGTCACACTTTTATTCATTACACTAAACATCAGAAAATACCAAAACAACAATAGTGCTCAAACACAAGAAAACAAAATGTCTGCATCGCAATTACCCGTAGTTGTTGTTGGGAGTGGTTTGGCTGGATTGAGTGCAGCTACTCAATTGATCACCAAATACAAGATCCCTGTTGTGCTGATTGAAAAAGCGGATAAGATTGGTGGGAATTCTGTGAAAGCTAGTAGTGGGATCAATGGTGTCCAAACAAGGACTCAATTGGAAAACTACCACATCACAGATGACAATGCCGAGGTATTTTATCAGGATACTTTGAAATCTTCGAAAAAATTGGGTATACCTAAACTAATGGAAAAATTGGCTCGGGATTCAACGAAATCGATTGAATGGTTGCAAAACGATTTTCAAATCAAATTGGATCTTTTGTCACAGTTAGGTGGTCATTCGAAAATGAGAACACATAGATCCTCGGGGAAATTGCCTCCAGGGTTTGAAATTGTGAGTACTTTACAGAAAAATTTGGAAAAAATCAAGGAAACCACACCAGAATTGATCGATATCAAATTGAATAGCAAGCTGTCCAACATCAAAATCAACTCAATTACAAAACAGATTGAGTATGTTGAAGTTACAAACACACAGGACACCACTGCCTCCTCTTCTTCCAATGGTGTTCAACAAATTCACACAAATGTTTTGGTGTTGTGTACTGGTGGGTTTGGGTTCAACAAGGAGATGATCTATGAAGTCACTAAATCGAAATTTCTTTCTGAACTACCAACCTCAAACGGACAACAAACCCTAGGAGAAGGTCAACAATTGATGCAAAAACTGGGTGCAGAATTGATCGATATGGACCAAATTCAAGTGCATCCAACTGGGTTTGTGGACCCAACGGATCGTAAAAGTAATGTCAAATTTTTGGCTGCTGAAGCATTGAGAGGTCTTGGTGGGATCTTGGTGAGCCCAGTGGATGGACAACGGTTTGTTAATGAATTGGACACAAGAGACCATGTTACTGATGCAATTTTCAATGCTAATTTGCCAGATAACGTTGCATTGTTGGTATTGAGTGAAAAAGTTTACGAGGTATTTGCCAACAACATCAATTTTTACATTTTCAAAAAGTTGATCAAAAAGACAACTGTTGGTGAGTTTCATAAAGAGCATGATGTTGCTGGAAAATGGGGGTCCCAAGAAAAATTCATTACTCAATTAATCGAATACTCCAATGAATCTACCCAGGACAAATTTAACAGAGAAGTTAGAGTCAATTCTTTCGGAGACAGCATTAATGCAGACACCGTGATCTACGTCGGTGAAATCACACCAATTATTCATTTCACAATGGGTGGTGTCAAGATCAACGAAAAAGCACAAGTGCTGAACAATAAAAACGAGCTTGTTGCTCACGGGCTGTATTCTGCAGGTGAAGTCACTGGTGGGGTTCACGGAGCTAACAGATTGGGTGGGTCCAGTTTATTGGAATGTGTTGTTTTTGGAAGACAAGCAGCAGACTCTATTGCTTCTAGTTATGCTTGAAAAAAGTCTAAAGGTTTATAATTGTGTAGTTTAATTTCGGTAGTTTTACTTTGGGGACTTGGGTGTAAGTTTCATGGTCATGTCATGTCTATCGGTTACCCGCTCAGGAAGTCAACTGAGTATGCTAGCATCTTATAAGCGACTAGGTCAAATTCGCTTAACTAATCTCAATACCAAGCCTCAAAACCCCAAAGAACTCTGCCTCCAGATGATCAACTTTGTAAGCATCATTGACGCTAATGACAAACCATTAATTATTGAGTGCAACACTTCTGACACTGAAGCGAGCAACACCACTACCACCACCAACAACAACAACAACACCAACAACAACGAACTTGCATGGCAAGTAAAATATCACAAACTGACAAACATGTCATTGGATTACTTTGAATCACCGTATTTCCAGCCCACTGGACGCCCAGGAGAGCAGTATCCTGGTTTTTTTAAATTGTTCCAGTTGAGCCGATGCATTGTTTATGGGCATCATGTTTTGGATACAGGAATGAAGTTTGTTATTGGGATCAGTGAACAAGACAACAAATACACTGAAATGGATATTAAGGTACTGTTTAGCAGGTTACAAGAGTTATACACGCAGACTAAGATGAACCCCTTTTCTACTGACCTATCAGCGAAGAAAAAGGATCAGAAGTTTGAACCAGGAAAACAATTCCTTGCACAACACATAAGAGCCGCATTTTTTAATGAGTTTCAAACGGAGGATAATGTCAAACTTTAAACACTTCATTGATGTAATGTTTTATGACTACTTTTCCCTCGTTGAAAAATGGATCATTGTGTCTTACAATGGCAGCGGCATGTGTTGCCTTTGTGTTTCTGATTAAAATTGGGAACTTGTTCCACTTTAAGCTGTTGTTCAAGTTTTCAATAATTGCCAGTTGCTCCTTGTTGTTTATGTGGATTTGGAAATTTTCTAGCAATTTTTCAACATTTTCAGCAGAAGAATGGCTCGTTTTACAATACTTTGCAGTCAACTGTTCGATGCTGTGGTTTTCCAATTCTTGAATAGTGATTGCCACTTGCAAAGATTTTGCATTGTTTAGTTCTGCAATAGAGTCACCAATTCCTGCATTTCTGATCTCCACTCTTTCAATGGCCTGATAAACGGAATCGACAAAAGTGTCCAACCCGTTTTCAAAATTCTCTTCAAGTGAGTCCTCTACACTTTGTTTGTCTTGGTTAGTGTCATTTTGCAAATCTTGTTGAGAGCGGTAAGATGATCTGCCACTGGCCAAACTCAACGAGGAAGATGATTCAAAGGAGGAGGAAAGCGAGGAGGGCAAGGAAGCAGACGACGACGACAACGACGACGACAAAGATGAAGAAGAAGATGATGATGATGAGTGCTCAAAATAATCCAACAATGCAGCAGATCTGTAATGTTTGCTGACCCTTATGTAAGATTTGCAGTTTTCCAAAATCGCTTTTGTTGTTGAATTTAGTATCCAAAACGGGGTCATTACCAACAAAACAAAAAAATTTAATAAAACTTTAAACCATTTGTATAATTTGGAACACCAATAATCAAAAAAATAAAACTCTGTCATAACGTCAACATTTTGAGCAGAAGTAGGGCTAGCTCTATGATGTTTTTTCTTTTTCACGCATTTCTCATTAACTTTGGTGGAGCTATTTTTATAGTCAAGAGTAGCAATGCTTCCACTTTGTTGTTGCTGGTGGTTCTCAGTCTCATTCTTGAAAGACACAATGTTGAATGGTTTTTTGTTGTCCAAAACAACAGGTGCGTAGTTCCCAACATATTGAAATTTTTCCACAATAGAAGGATTCTCGTTGTCGATCAAATCGAAAAATGGGTCATTTAAGGAAATCCCACTAGTCCAGTAAGACGTTCTGATATCATTAATACAGTTTGAATATAAACTCAAATTAGCAAATTTTTTCAAACCATTCATGAAAATCGAATTGGGTAAAGCCATCAAATACAACAATTTATCAGAATCCTTTAAGAAAATCTGTTTCCCCGAGTTGCCCAAACATTTAGGAACAATGTTGTTGAAGATCTTGACTCCAGTGTTCAACCCTGGAGCAAAGACCCCGACATGTGGAGTGCAAAATGTCGTGAAATTTACCAATTCCATTTGGGGCTGATTATGATCAAACACTTTGTTGTTGTGTAAAAGCCCCACAGCATACCGCGCAATCAATCCTCCCAAGGAGTACCCGATCATGGAAAATTTCACAACAGTAGTTTGTCCCTGAGTATTATTATTGTCTGAAGAACCAGTTTTGGAGAGCTCTTTAATCAAAGATTCGACTTCTCTGTAAAGCCGTGTTCCACAAACATCTATGCCATCGTAGGTTTTATAGTGCTCGTTTGAGTTGGAAATGTGAACGTATAGTTGTTCATTTGCAGAGGAGTTTGAATTGTTCAAGTTGTTCAATTTTTTACACAAGTACTCCATGTGTGAGACATTGCCCCAAAGACCGTGTACCAAGATCACCAAATGGATTTTTTTTGGCTCTTTTGTGTTACCTGAGCTGTTTGGAGCTGTTTTACTCATGATTGCAAAAGATTTTTTCTTGGTAGTCATGGATTTGATTATTCTAATAGAGTGAAAAGCTTTTAAGGAGAAACTTGGGAAAAAGTTTGTCACAACTTTCCCTCGCGAAGATGGCAAGTGTATTTCAAAGCGAGAGTTTTCATGGGATTGATTCAAAAAGATTTTAAAACCTCATTCAAGGAGATGCACCCTTGATTATATATAAATCTCAGTTTTTCAAATCGCATGAACTGGATCTAATAAGTATTTGAGATGATGAACGTATCATCGAGATTAAAAAAAAATTTCAAGATGGTTGTGCAAAAAGAGGGTTAAGTTTTGGACTTTTTAGGCACCAAATCGATGAAATGAAATGACAAAAAAAACAAAAAACAAAAAACAAAAAACAAAACCATTTGATTACATAAAAGTTTCCCTCGAGAGAGAGAGAGAGAGAGATGGAGATCAATAACGATGATGTATCAGTGGAGGAGGTATTTCCCCGATCGGATTCAGAAAGTTTGGCACAAAAAAAATTGGGGAGTCAACAACAAAAACGGAAAGATTGGTTACACGTCATTTAAGGAAAGTCTTACAGTGCCTATTTAGGGCAACTTGAAAGATAAGAACTGGAAAAAAAAAAAAACTAAAAAAACAAAAATGGTACAAAGTCACGTTATCTTTAGTGTGGGTTATCTAGCATGTGAAAATTTTGAAAATTTTTTAAGGATTAATGACCGGGTTGCTTGTCTTGAATATGGGGAGCAAAAAAAAAACTCTGCTCAAAATGTGACTCAAATATTTAGCATATAACATTGGGCCACCTTTTGGGCGAGTAAAAACAAACGACGGCATCGGTGAACTAAAGAATGGTTCAAGAACGGTGTTGTGCAGTTCAACAGCAGACACAGAGAAGATAAAACACAAGTAAAAATAAGTTCAAGGCTGTAGGTTTTCAGTAGACAATGGACCATGATACCCACTTGTCTAATATAGCGCTGATCCGAGATGGTCTTGTTGCTGTGCAAGACAACTTGTCCAACATTATCATCTCTATTGAATACTTTCAGCAGTTCCCAGACTATCTAGTGAAAAAATTGAGTAGTCTGCGAGTGTTTGAATCTGAAATATGGAAGATAGAGCAAGACGGACATTTAGGGAAATTTACTCCTGATAATACTAAACAATTTTACCAGCCAAACCAAAATCTTATTATTGCCGCTCAACTGTTCCATAAACTTTCCGTTGTTATCAAGTACAAAAAGTTGATCCAGTATTTGCCCAACGATCTGGAGTTGATACCGGTTTTAGTTGAAATGATTTCCCACTACCGTGACACTCCAGCTGGTTCTTCCGGACTTGAACAACAAGAGAAATGGCTCTTATTAAACTATTTGTCTCATTACCTGCTTTTAAATATCATGAACCCATTCAATTTGTCACAAGAAATAAACGAGACAATACTGCAGACAGTAATCTCTTTGGACAAAAATTTTGCAATTGCTTGCAATTCCTTTCTTGTTGCTACACTGTTGCACAGAAATCCATCATTGATACATAAGTACTATCTGCATCTAAGTTACAAGATGATAAACCAATTTTTAAAAGTCAGTGAAAGGGATTTTGAGCAAGGCTTACAGCTTCCTGAAGCTGTATCTAAAGATTGGAAGTATTTGATATACGCTGGAAACATCTCCAGTAGTGCTGAGCATGTAGACTATCTGAGTTTACTGAAAATCGTGCCAAGGGTAGCAAAATATTACTTTTATTCTGATCAATCATATCTGAAAGAGCTACTTCAATGGTACATAACAATATTTAGTGGTGAAAACGAGTTGAGTGGAGATATATTGGAAAACACCGAACACAGATTCAAACTTGCCAAATCGTTTGTATTATTCCTAGACACCTTTGAAATGCAAACCGTTGAACAAATATATGACTACATGATTGCTCCAAACGGTTCAGATGACCTAAACACACTTCATCTAAAATTACTGTGCATTGCTGCAATGATTCAAAATCAGTCTCCTGACCAAAACACTCGTATGGATATGAATACTTTGAATGTGTTTCCTATTATCTCAAAGTATTTTGATTACCAATCTTTGGATTATAACAATTGCCTGGATGCAGCCTATAACAAGATAAGAGATGCGGTTAATTTTATAACCTGGGCTTGGATAAGGTCCAAGAATAAAGTCACATCAATGCAGTTAGTCCCATATACAAAAGCGGTTTTCCTCAAATTGCTCTTCAGCACGTTGTTTGATTATGATTTGAATATTCGGAGATCCGCCTTGGCTACATTGCACGAGCTGTTGGGACGTTTTGCTGTGTTAGATAATGTTGCCACCGTGGAGCTAATGACTTTTTTGAATGTGATCAACTTGCAACATATATACTCAGTGGTAATTCCACAGATTTTTGATCTTTTCAGAAAGCATGGGTATGAAACATATAACATGCAACTTTTAGAGAGAATGATTTTGGTAAATATTGAAAAGTTGAAAAAAATCAACATCACAAAACAGGCAGTCTCTGTGCTTTTGATATTATATGAAAAACAAGAATGGAACAAACACATTACTGAGATAAGTAACAAGTTTGTCTTGGATGGAAAAAACACTACTGAGTATTTATATTACTTTACGTCCATCAAACTGTTACAACCTGTGTGTGATATTGAAACGTGCTACAACTCTTTCAAGACAGTTTCCGTGACACCGTGCTCCTCGGAGACATCATTTCGTTATTTGACACTGCTGAAAAGTTTAAACTTTATGTTAAAATCTCCAACCAATAAACTTTTATCTGAAAAAGACATTGATCATGTTTACAACATTTTCCTTTACACTAACAAGATTATCAACAAGAAACCAGATTACACAGAGTTTCACAACGAGCTGGCAATATCAATCAATATCATGGCAGACATAAAGACATCAAAATACAATTCAAAAAGCTCTTACGAACATTGGCAAAAACTTTTTGTCAAGCTTTTGTCATCAAACAACAATATGCTTTTCCAGCTTTTGCCGCTTATGGATCAGATATATAAAAATTCTGATATTCTTACAGACTATTTGAAAAAGTGTAATCACCTCACAAAGGCAACATTAATAAATGCATTGGGCGATTGTTTTCCGAGATTGGTAAGTTGTAATCCTGATGCGGTAAAAGTGTTATTGCTGTCCTTGGACGACTACACTTTAACACAAGAAGGGGATGTTGGTAGAAAAGTTAGAGAAAGTGGATTAAATCTAATTAAAAAAAATATTATTTATTTTCAGGCAAAAAAAAGCTTGATTACTTCAAAACTTTTGAAACTTGCCTGTGAACCTATTGAGTCATTGCAAAAACTGAGTTTCAGCGTTTTACTTCAACTTTATGGGGAACCAACAGAAGAACATATTTCAGCAAGTTTTTATGAGCGTATAATTGATTTTCATTTAAAGTACGATAGTGAGCACAAATCGAGTTTCTTCAATGGATATGTTGCAACAGCAGGTGCAATTCATTGTCCAGATTTTCAAATCACAGATTCTCTCAATGCATTTTTGGACTATTTTTTAAGATTGCAGGACAAAAACAAACTTCAAGTTTTAAACGACCTGGTAAGAATATTTCCGACCGGAGAGACCATCAAAAAATACCATCCAAAAGCAAATTGCAATGAGATCAACTCTCCTCAAAAAGATCTAATTAAGCACACATTGACTATATTCAAGTTCTGGGAGCGGTTTTTGCAGAACGATATCGTCTTGAACTATAAAACTTTCAATTATAAAGGTTTTTTTGCAAGAATTTTCAACATCCATTTTTTCTGCAAGAATTTCGGCATTACTGAAGCATGGATATCTTTGAGTGCTTGGCTTTGTTGCAACATTTTGAAACAGACAGATGACAGCGATTTTATGAACATTATCAAGGCAAAAATCACCAAGGTGGCAAAGGCTTCTCCAAGGCTTGAAAAAAAATGCACTGAATCACTCAACTTGATTGAACTGACCTCAGAAAACTATGGCGCAATTAAATGAGCAATGCTTTCCAGCTTGTTCATGTCCCTCTGTTCGTGATACCACGGAAGCATACGAGCACAAGCTTTGCCCTGAAAAATAAACTCTTTCATGGACGAAGAATCAATAACATCTGGAACGTACATGATCCGTAAGAGTTCTTCCCTGCTTATGGGTCTTTGCACTTTTTCAAAGTACTTTCCAACATGGTATAGCACACTTTCAATTTCAGGATCACCAAAAAAATCGATCAATCCCTTCTCTATCAAATCTTTTCCAATTTTTGTGGGTAATGACCAATTGTTATTCTTGTCGAAAAAAGAGGCACCAAGGTTCAAAATAAGTTCACCTATGTAGTAGTACGCTGCTAAAAAACTGTCGCCTTGCAAATTGGCTTTAATCAAACAGTAGTAATCTTTGGCTGTAAAATCTCTTGTCATGTTTTTCTTCAAGTATTGATATATCTTATAGGTTGTTAATTGGCAATCTCGGGTTCTTGACAAATTCTCAAAAATCGAGTAAAACACATCGTTTTCGGAGTTCACGAAGCCTGATAGCTTGTTTAAATCAGACAACTCCGGAGAATGGCTTTCTGTTCTGAATAAACGCTCAGTAATGTCTTTCATAATGAAGGAAAAATCATGGAAAGAGCTTGTAAAGGAAACATTCTTTAACAAAAAATGGGCGTACAAAAATCTCAAATTTTGGTTTGAAACTTTTGTGAAAACTTGATCAGTTAAACTACAGTAGGACTTGGCTTCCTCAAAATCTGGGAACTTTACGGTGAGAAACTCTAGCTCATGTAGAAGATGCGGGTTTTTGCTAAAATCAAGGTCGACGTTCATGTTTTCCAATTCAAGTAGATAGTCTTGAATAAAATCAGAGTAATCTTTCAAATGGCCGGCAAGACTTGAAAGACTAGCCTGAATGTGAGCATTCAATTTAGTAAGCCCATGGGTTTCAGAAACATGTAGAAGCTTGAATTGGCCGTGCAAACCTAATCTTTTCAAACATCTGTTGTATACCTCGATACAGTCATCTTCGTGAATTCCAGCTTTCATAAGCCTTTCTAAAGAGTCAAAATACAAAGAGCCAAACAACTCATTGTACACAATCTCGTCTGAGTAACTTTTCTCAAGTTGGTGGAATTTTGCTATGAATTTTAGCCAATCTTTTTTGTGTCTGTAAATTGCCATTTCAATGTAATCCTGCTTGACAGCTTGCAAATTTGAACCATTTATGCTTTTCAAAATCAAATCCACTTCATCTACAGAACAGGCCAAATTGCAAAGTTTTTTCCAAAAAGACAGCGGAAGGTCTTTACCTTTATAATTTTTTTCAACCAAGCTGAAAAGTATTTGTACTGCTCGCTTCAACTGAGCGACGCTCTCTGTATTCTCATCGGTTTTCGAGGAACGCAAAAGATCTCTCCACTTTTTGCTGATATCAAAAGTAATCTGATCCAAAATCTCGACAGGAACAACCGCGCATATTGACGATTGTGAACTTTCTTTGAATTTGAGGTTGAAGTATTTGTTGGATCTGCCCAGTGATGCTCTAAAAGAGCCCGCCCATCTGTAGGGGAAATTCTCTAATCTATGTAGTAGTGCAACAATATTTGTTGAAAAGGTTAGATTCTGGCGAGAGTTTGCTGAGTTTCCGATAAAGCTCCTGAGATTGACTAAAAACAAAGGAGCTTTGATGACAGGAAGCTGCTCACTTTTTGCCCCAGCTTTTATGGACGATCTAAACAAATTGTCACAGATATCATCTGACTGGTAAGGCATGAGCGTTGTTTTTTGGTTAGGTAGCATAGTCTGTCTCACATCGGGGAGGCAGCTCAGAATGATTTTCCTCACAGGAGATGTTTTGTCCTGGGTCACTATGTTTCTTTTGAAATAGTACTGAAACATCAAGTGTGTGGTGTTTTTTTGCTGGACTTCTTTTAAGGAGTTTATGTTGGGTTCACGTTAATCTGCAACACTGACGTTGTGATTAAGCTGATTCTGATAATTTCTTTGCGATGGCCTGTGGTAACATTGCAAAAGTGTAGCGTCACGTGAAAGGTTTTATGACTTGAATATTTGATTTTGGCAAAAATGATTTTAAGATATATATTACCAAAAAAGAAGAAAAGGCAGTTTTATGGGAAGGCTTCAGAGCTTGATCGAGTGGTTCTTAATTTATTTAGCATTCTTTGTTTATTTGCAAAATTTCAGACATTTGAGTGAAAAATGTATTCAACAAACTCACAAGGAGGAGAGAAAAAAAAAATAAACATCAAAAATAAACAAAAAAAAAAAGAGCAAATTTCAAACAAATTTTTACAAAGAACATGAGTAGCTTTTAACAACAGATGGTTGTACTTTAGTTTTCTTTCTTGGTGGCTCTGGGTATTTCACTGCTGTTTGAATCTCAAAACATGGCTCTTCGTTCAAAATTTTTTTCTTGTATATCTTTTGGAGAATTACCGATTGCTGAGAGATCCATTTGTGTTGCAGTGCTTGCTCCGCTCCTAATCTTTTTTTTGTGTCAACTGTCAGTAAAGACTGAACGAAATGCTTTGCCTCAGATGTAATGTTGGCCCATTGAATAGCCCCAAAATTTAAATTTCCAGACAGCATTTTGTCAAACATATTTTCAGTAGTCGACTCGGCTCCCTGAAAAAAAGGAGACACACCTGTCAAAGCAATGTAGGCAATGACTCCAAGAGACCACATATCACATTTGAAGTCGTACCCTTCTTTTTCGTGTTGTTTAGCCACAGTTTTTGTCAAGCTTTTGCAAAACACTTGTTTGTTTTGAAAACCAACTTCAGGAGCACAGTACTCGGGCGTACCTATAACAGTGTGGAGTCTGTCTGCAAAAGTTAACCGCTTTGCAATTCCAAAGTCAGCCAGAATAATCTTGGTACATGGTTCTGGGGTGCGAAGCAAAATGTTATCCAATTTCAAATCTCTGTGAACAATGTTTCTTGCGTGCAGGTATTTTAATGCCAGTAAAATTTGGTAAACTATCAACAAACATTCTTCTTCCTCGACCGGCATCAACGAATCACTTTTTGCTAAATACGAAAACAAATCTCCTCCAAAGACTAGCTGTTGAAAGATGTAGTAATCTTTGTAGTTTGGAGAAATACCGTTGCTGATCACTGTAGAGTACATTTTGATAATGTTTGGATGATCCAGCTCTAGCAACAGTTTTGTTTCTCTCATGGTATGGTTGTTCCGTTGATCTTGTGTCAAACTTCTGTCCTTTGCACTCATGTTTTTGATAATCTTAACTGCTCCAACTCTTCCCGAGTTTTTTGCTTTTGTAATCATCACATGTCCGTAGGTACCGGCTCCAACAAATATTGGTTGGATGACCCACTCATCATGTACGTATTTGTTAATTTTAAGATCCTTAAAAACATGCTCATCGTCGCAATCACCATTTGCGTACTGTGAATGACTGGTAAATCTCAAATAAAAATCTTCTATTGTTGGAAACTTGACATAATTTCCATTTTGCAATGGGTGACATTCATACTTCACAAGCTTATGATGAGTATAAAGATTCAAATTGTTCTTGGTTGCTTTGCTCACTACAATACTTCCATTCAACGACACGTCCTGCACGTAGCAAACTGGTAAAGTGTTTTCGTCAAACTGGATTCCCCAAAACTTGCAGTGTGTTCCTGAAATAACCCGGTTGTCAATGTGCAGCTTACACAGCTCTGAATTTCTACCAAACTTTAAAATTTTGGCCTTGTGGATTGGTATTTTTTTAATTGTTTTAGTACTTTTTGTTATCAACTCAATGTATCCGTAAATAATGTCTTTCCCTGTCAGGGCAGTACATCCCTTTTGACTGTTCATTGGTTGCTGTTTATTTAAGTTGCTATTGATTTGGTCTTACAAAATCTATATTAATTTAAAACAAAAGTTATATAAACACTTTGAACCAGAGTAAACTGCTGGCAGAGCGTGATTAGTCAAACGAATTTTTAACCGCCAAGCAGACTCCCTTCCAAAAAACAACGCGTTGTCAATTTTCTCGGGGTAGGTCTTTTTCCCGAACAAATATACTTTCAGTTGCTCAAAGCCCGAGACCTTTTTTTTTCATTCTCGGCTATGCATCTGCACGCTCAGCAATCTTAAGGGAATTTTTGTAGATGTGAACTGGTGGACTAAAATGTATCTCTCTTGCACCACCTCACTGAAAGGGCAAAACTCAAAAGAACTTTACAAACAAAACGACCAAAAATGCAAGCCGAGAACAATATTGCAGCAGGAGTTTACCCCACCGATGAGCCAGGCACCCCGTTGGCCGAGGAAGGGGCCCCACAACCTGAGTTGGCGGAGCTAGACCAAGATGACTTGATGCTTTTGGATGTTCCTTCCTGTGATAATATATATCTAAAGGGGAATCCCGCAGCATTAAACGCAACCGAGACTCTTAACAAAAGAGCTTTTGAAGAAGTGAATCAGAGCGATTTAGAAATGGACGATGTTTCAGAAGAAAATGACACGTACAAACCGTCGATCCAATTCAATGATAAAATTATGACCCCGCCTGTATATCCAACTGTATTAGAGAATTCGCATAGAGAGGCCTCAAAAAAAAAGTACTCCTCGAACCAGCAAATCAAGTTCATGAATTTTTGCGAAAACGAATTCATGAAAGTTCAGAGAAAATACGTTCAAAGCAGAGGATTGAAACTAGGCGAAATACCCAAGTATTCTTACTACGACGCGCTTCTGCCGCTTTTGCAAGACTACAAAAGAATTGTCGATTTTGTATGGTACAGCATGGACACGTCGTGCAAAAATACTGAAAATTTAATTCCAAGTCCCTTAAGCACCCATTCCATGCAACTTGATATTGATGCGGGTGAATCTACAGATGAAGGCTATGACGAAAGTCACTATTCTTCTAAATCCTTAAGACGACTATTGAATGAAGCACAAAACATTGGGCAAGTTTACATTTTGTTGAAAATTGCTGATGATCTGATGGACTATATCGAAAAATTCAACACAAAGGGCGACTCTGACAAAGAAACAATCAAATACATTTTCATGCTACACTTCATTCTAGATAGAATTTTCAGTTTATTGATAGTAGAGGATCCAGAGTTGCGTTACGGTGTTTATATGACACCAACAGAGATAGTGAGGTGCAAAGGCATTTGTGAAAGAACGAGAATAAGTTTATCAAAGTATTTCCAAGATTGCGGAATCAAGGGATTTCATTATGAGCTTAGTAAAATATATGAACTAACTTTGGAACGTATTTGAGTTTTAGTGTGTGTGTGTGTGTGCACAAAAACCAACATTTTTAGAAAGAATATTCAGAGGAGGGAAATCTTGAATATTTGAGCTATAAACCTATGTAATAAAATCCATCGATACTTAATGTTGATCGAAGTAATTCATAGCAGGAGCCGAAGCTGAAGCTACTGAAGGCGTTGTTTTTAAGTCTGGAAAGACGCTTGTATAGACCCCAGAAGAAGCTGTTGTTTGAGAGTTTTGCTGAGCAGGCGGAGGCCCATACGAAGATGTGCCTTTGGTATCCTTGGTAATTATCTGGGAAGTTGGAATACTTCCTGCGTTTTTATAAGAGCTATTATTCAAAATCAAAGTGACCTCTTTCGTAACTTTAGCCAAGTTTCCCAAACCCGGTCTCAGGTCGCCAAAACCATCAACTTCATTTATAACGCTTTTGGCATTACCTAACAACGCAATGATGCTTTTCAAAAAAGTGTTTACTAGTTCCCATGTTTTACGTTTTTCAATTGGACTAATTAAAGAGGCTTCATTTTGCATCAGAATAGCTAGTCTCGATTTCATATGAGTGCTCAAATCCATGCAACTAACACAAGTTCCCATGAGGAGCTTGATTTTTGGAGCCAGTAGCTCACTGCTTTTAGAAGATTCATCATTGCTGGAGACGTTTTGTGCATGCGCAATTGCTGCCTTTGAAACCGTGCTATTTAACTCTGCATTAACGTAAGAAGCAGTGGAAACAACTGTTTGCAAAGTCTTGTACAGGGCTTGGTCCGTGTCGTGAAGGCTTTTCGAGGAGTCATTTGAAGGTAAATCAAACGCTTTAGGGTTTTTGGACAGCTGAGATACTGAAGAATCATTAGGAATCACACTTCTACTAAGGGACTTGTTTCTGCGAACTGATCTGGCTGGAGGCACAACTGCGATAGGGTCTGTTGCTGCACTTGGGGCATGATCGCTTGTGCTTGAAGTGGCAAGTTGTTTTGGAGTTTGCTCTTTGCTTTTACCGTGAATATCACTGTTTAAAGCGTCCACATTGCTAGAATGACCTGAAAGACCAACTTCAGGTGTTAGTGTATTTCTTGAGAGATGAATATCTTTTCTGATGAAATTGGGTTCATTTCCTAGGTCCTGACCGTTGGCAACTGCAGTTTGGCTATCGGCCTCAGACTTGTGTAACAAGGATTTTTTCGTTTGACTATTTTCATCATTTTTTTTGGTTACGAGCATAGTGCTTGATCTGTGTCTACCACTAGGCAAAACAGAGGGTCCTCCTTGCACGGGTGCCTCGTTCAAGCTTGTTGTTCTGGTAAGCTTTGGAAGCTTTGCATTTTGTGAGGGTTTCCGTTTTAGTAACTGAGCTTGCAAATTTGGTGTAGATTGAAATGATTGCGACAATTGACTCAGCATAGTGGAAGACGTGGGTTGAGATTTTGCGCCTTTTGGGCTGAACATTGAAGTTTTCCTCTGGCCGTGTGCTCTTTGATGAACAAGATTTCCTTTCTTTAAAGCCATAGCTTCTGCACTTTCCTGTTTGATCAATGACCAAGCATTGCAAAGCTCATTATAGGAGCTAGTAATGGTCACAAAAAACATTCTCAAAAAACAAATCTCATTTCCCTGAAAGAAAGAGTCAAAATTGGTACTCAATAATTTGAAGATTTGTTTGAATGATGGTATAATTGCCGTGCAACTTTGTATCAAAATTAGGCTATCAACTTGTTTTTCACTAGACTCCACTTTCTCTAAAACCTCCACCAAATTATCGATGTGGGATGTAACCCCGTACAACAATGAGACAACATTCATGGCTACTGTTTTGTCTTTGCCAAATGATGTGATTCTTCTGATTGTTTGTTGGCATTCTGTAAACACAAACAAAAGTTTTCTGCAGCAAATCAACAAACGGTTATATCTAATAGCTTTGATTTGTAGATAAGTTGCTTTTGAAATTTTCTCCTTTTTGGTTATTACGCTTTTGTGATGTGCAGCAGAAGGTGAATGGTCGTTCGCAATTTTCAAAGGGTTATCCGTGTTTTGTTTGGAGGTTTCTTCTTGAATGCCTGTACCCATGTGGTCCTGTTGGACTTTTTTTGGAAGAGAAGAGGCATCACTCAAATGCAAGCCTGTTTCAGTATTAGAGAAAATGGCCAGTTTTTGACCAGTTTCATGACGATCAGAGGTTGTGTTGCTAATTTTAGAAATTTGTGGTAGATTGGTTTTTGTGTCCATTGTCTCATCAGCAGATTCAAGCACGCTCGCAGGCGCATTATGCTGCTGCTGAAAGTTTTGTGGCGCATGGCTTTTCGGTGGAGGCGTTCTGTACAAATCATGACCTCTGTGTACTTGAGTTTTCAACCTTGAGTTTCGAATGTGATTCCATTTATTGAAAGATGACGGAGCATCGGAATTTTGTTTTGAGTCCTCTGCAAGCTGAGATTTGTTCTCGTGTTTCAGGGATTGACTGGTCGTTAAAGCAGTTGCGTCATTTTTCCCACTGTGGAAAAAAAGTCTTGTTCCTCTGTCAGAGTATTCCGACTCATTATGGTCAACGGAACGAAAGGTATTCAAATGTATACTCTTTGGAGTTTTTTCAACGGAGTCTTCATTTAATTCTTCAGGCAGCACACTCAGCCTCTTGAAGTAATCGTTATACTTGGAATGACTGTAAATATATGCATCATTTTCCTGCTGGTCAGAGGAAAGATTACGATCATTTACTGTGTTTCTAATATTTTTGGTTTTTTTCTCCAAAGATTTTTTTTCAAAGTAATTTCGCAATGCTTGCAAAGGATCTGTATCCATCCCGTATTCTTTCAAAGCAGTTAGATCCTTGATAGAAGTCTCAGGATCATCATACTCGTCTAGCTCTAAAATCCGAAGTCTTGGCAATTTCAATAGCGGAGCTAATTTATTAATTGAGGTAAATTTGTTGTGTTTTAGATTTAGGTATTTCAAATTGGGCAGAGTTTCGGCTAGCGATACATCAAGGTCTGATATCAAATTATGGGAAATATCAAGGATTTCTACGCTCGGTGGCAAAATGGCGCTTGGAAACGCTGCGATCTTATTATCTTTCAAATCCAAAAGCCTTAAGCTGTTCAGTTTGCCAAAATTATCAGGCAATGATTCAAGCTTATTTTTTTGCATGTATAATTTATCTGTGTTGTTTGTGACCATCAAAGTGACGGCTTCCATTGGCAACGTCTTCAAATTGATGTGTGATAACCGCACGACAGAGTCAGTCTTCAGTTCGTTCGATATATATTTTATGACTTTCTGATCAGAGTACTCTTTCTCAACCAACTTTTGATCATTAAGAGTAGGGTTCAAGGTCGGATTGTGATCAGTACCCCCACCAGAGAGTACCTGCTGAGGAGCAGTGTTTTCAGCTATATTGTTTGCCATAACAAAAGGCAAAATATTTTGACCTTATGATGAGTTTGAAACTATTGCTTTAAGAACCAAAAACTGGAAATAAGGCAATCAAGTATTGAAACGGTGAATTTTTTTGGTAGCGGAGTAAGTACTTATGCGAAAAAGGTTATGACTTTAGCTGTAACTTTGTGCGTAGACTCTAGTGAATGGAAGAAACGCAAACTGGTTTGCAGATGGGAGTTGAGCTTGATAAGGTGGTTTGCTTTAGGGAATCTTTACTCTTATTTTTTTTTCATATTTCTTAGTCATTCCACTCAACTTGACATTAATCCACGAAATACTCCTGAAATGTGTGAAATCTGTAATTTCGTGAACCTGAATCGATCTACTTTCGAGTTCCAAGAAATAACCGTTGAAAAAGAAAAACAAATGCTTCTGGGCGTACACCCATACATAGAAACAATTAATCACATGACCATTTTTTTGTAAAAATTTCAGCTCGTTTTCCAGGACTACAAAATGAAGCTAGATTTTACTGGAGTTGGCAATGTGGAGATCGTACTTCTATCGGCAATAACTTCTTAATCGCTTAACATGTTGAATCAAAGCAGGAGTACATTAGAGCTGCAATTGAAAAAAGTCAGCTGAAACACATATCCAACTGAAATCTGAAAATGGGTTTATTTTGGGCCGAGTCTACTATTAAAGACCAAACATCTACAAATAAGACAAGCACATCAAACAGTTCGTGGTTTTGGAGCAGCTCTGTTACTGGAAACAGCACTCAAAAGCAGTCAAGCTGTCCACACAAACCAGTTGACACTGCCGGTGGAAAGAGTGAACAAGTTTTAGGCAGCGCTAACTCTCAAGCTGTCAGCGCTTGTCCTGTGATGCACAAGAATTCCTCTTCCACTCAGCCAGCTGCCGATATTAGTGCTTGTCCCGTGATGCACAAAACCACTCATGTGGGCGACACTGTTGACTCAAATCATATCAATCCTTTGAACAATATGCCGTCTCATTTGCCAGATCAAAAACAAGCATGGCAAAAACTAGACCTACCAACAGAGAGAACTTTGAGTTCGATTCCAAAGGGGGATGGATCGCCTTGGGAATACCCTTCTCCACAACAAATGTACAATGCTATGATAAGAAAGGGTAAAATTGATCCAAACACTGGAGAAGAGATTCCTGAAGATGCTGTTGAAAGTATGGTGTTTGTGCATAATTTCTTGAACGAAGGGTGTTGGCAAGAAGTGCTTGATTGGGAGGAAAAATATGCTAGCAAGGAGGTGCCAACCAAATTGTTGAGATTTATGGGAAGACCAGATGATCTATCACCAAGAGCCAGATTGTTCCATTATTTGAGTTACGTTTTCCCATCCAAGTTCAACAGAACTTTGCCTTTTGATAGACATGATTGGTACGTTTTGAGACCAGATCCATCAAGCCAGCTTAATGGGAACCACCCGGGCTATAAAGAGGTGAGATATGTGATTGATTTTTACGAGGGTCCAGATGATGAAGAAGGTATGCCAACTTTCAACCTGGATGTTAGACCAGCTTTGGATAACTTTGAAAATGGTAAAGACAGGGCCATACGTTGGGCAAAACCAATTATGGAGCAAATTTTTGATACCGACAAGAAAAACAAAGATTGAAGACTTGTTCCGTTTTGAATCTTCATTAGAAAGGTCCATATATATATATATACATGTAGATAGTTTTTTATTTATTGGAATGTGCAAGTGTCTTCATCACCAGGCTCAGTGCAACTACACAGCAAGCTTTGAAATCAAGTTTTCAATTTTGGCTTTTTCAACTGAAGTCAAGTTTTTGTCGTAAATGTTTTTGTATTGGTTGTAGTGATCGATAAAAGTTTTTAGCAACTGTTTATCTTTGTGCGTAAGTTTGGCAAATTTTAGTTCCACAACAGCCATCAGAATCTGTTTCATTGATCTGTCATCTAAGAAAACACCGTTTTTTCTTGGATTTTGGGTTTGCGCGTTTGATTGTTGATTTTCAAAAAGAACCTCAAACGATTTCAAGTACAAAAACATGAACTCATCCAAAGATTTTAGACATTTGCTTATGTGTGCTGGATCGTTTGGAGAACAATATTTCAAGTTTTTGCTCAAACCTTGAATCATAGCATTAATCAGAGTTTTGATATCTTTGGCAACGTTTTTGGTGTTTTTTACGTTTGCCAATTTGATGAATTTTTGGAAATTTAATTTGAACAATTCAACAGCCAAGTCTTCTTCATTTCTTCTGCAAAGCTGTATGACACAAGTTTCGATAATGTTCATCAAATAGTTGGTTGGGTTGATGTAGTTATTTGGCAAGTATCTTAGCAAGTTTTCGTAAAATTTTTTATTTTTGGTGTAGCTTGAAATTTGTGCAAAATCAAAATGCGCTTCTTCAATCATCAAAGATTTGTCTTGTAAGTTTTCGGTATTCAACAATTTGTTGTAAACAATTAGAGATTTCTCCACATTTTCCAATCCCAAAGTTTGTAAAATTTGTAAAAATTTGCCGTCGGATCCCTTGGAATTCATTTCCATTTCTTTGTCAAATGTTTTATGCTCAACTAATCTCATACCTAGAATCAACACCAGTTTTTGCAAGTGTTCATCATTAGGAAAATCTGTCAACTCTTTGAGATGAGAATGCAAAAATTCCAAAGTCTGCTGTGATTTTGTTTCAATGGTTTTTTCAATTTCTTCCATTTGTTTCAAAGAATGGAAATTGCTTTTCCCGTCATAGTTCAACAAATAAAAATGGTAACAGTTTTTCAATTGAATGTCTTTTTTCAAAGAAGTTGGAATATCAACAGAATTTTTGAAAAAATGCTCAAGAGTGTTTTCATAATCCAGCTCACCAAGAGATCTGAGCATGGCCAAATAGTCTTCTTTACACAAAGGAGGATCTGCTCTTTGCAGGAAAAAAGTGTTCCAGACAGCTTGAATTCTTTGACTTCTGACTTCTTTTGGATCCTGGGTGTTTTTCCCCAATGCATATAGTAGAGATCTGTTGGAGTAAACATCGTTTGGATACTGCTTGTACAATTCGGTGAATAGTTTGTAGCTGTAGTGGTCCATCATTGAGTCCATGATCCAGCTTAATTTTGGGGTCTTGTTTTTTTCATAGACATATGGTAGGTAATGATTTTTCAAATCAATCAAATAGGACAACCCTGTACGATTTGGCGGTATACTTTTCGCAAAACGAGCTTTTGATTGTGTATCCATGAATTGTTTGTAGAATTCGTGGAATTTCGACATGGATTGCGCATCTAATGGATCATTTTTGGCAGAGCCCTTGTAATAAAACATCTCAACAATGGATCTGAAAGTAGCGTGGTCGATTTGCAAAAAATTGTTGTTCAAAAATTTGAGCAAAATATTGAAATCAACGTTTTCTTTTGATGAGCAAGTTTGCAAGTAGGAAATAATGATCATGTCTCTTAGTGTATTAGATTCTCTTTTGTTGTTGCTTCTCAATTTGTCAAAAACTTCCTTTTGGTTCGAGTTGTTCACGTAAAAGGATAACAACTCTTTGAAATTTTTCTCATCAAAATAGTATTTTATCAGCAAAGTGTAGTGATAGGGTTGAATTAAGTTCAAGTTATCTAATTTTGTGAAAAGTTCGTATGGAGTAGGAGGAACATCGCTGAACGAGTATTCATTTTTTAGATACATTTTGTAATCGTATTTGGATCTGGAGATTAATTCGGAGATGTTTTTGTTGGTGAAAAAATCGTTACTATAGAATTTTGTTTTAGAAGCCTGTCCCGTGGTACCATTTTTGGACAGTCTCTCGTTCAAATTGTTGACGATCTCATTAATTGGCTTTTGCTTGCCTGTTTGAATTTGGTTGATGATAACCTGATTGAGGGTCGGAGTGTACTTTGCAGCGGTTGTTGATTGAGCCCTCAGTGAGGCCCTCATTAATGCAGGATTAACACTAGCTCTGAGCATTCTTTGATCAATGTGTTTGGTGCGTTTTGCTTTTGCTTTGTGGCTACAAACAAGTTACACATTTCCAATTTTATTCACCAGAATAAAGCATCTTGCTGGTTCGGAAAATTTTTTTTGCCCGGGCCAAACAAGTTCCAGTTGAATTTTCAAAAACTATGTTACCCGACGTTTATTGGGTCCGTCGGGGGGTTTTTTTTTTTTATATTTTTGCAGGGTTTTTAGAACATGTGACTTCAGTCAGATAAATGTTAAGGTTATGGGTTTAGGCACCGTTTTAGCAGTTTTGGGAGTAAAAGTATCTTATGGGAAGTCTGTTGAGAGAATGTGCTTCTATATTTGAAACAGGTTGGAAAGATTACAAAAAACTTAGCTTCTGCTAAAACACAGTAAAAAAATTTTGAAATTTCTTTGTAAAAGGCGTAGATAGGCTTTCTCTGAAGGCCTCATAGGCTCATGCTCTACTGGAGGGCTCTTCTCGACAAAAGCCTATGATCAATTGGAAACAAACAAAACATTATTTTAGGTTTCGCCTGTGACTCTCTTCTTGAGCCCTAACAATCTAAACTCTCCTTTTTTTTTTTCCATCTTGCTCATCAGCTGCTGTTCTGATCTGGTAAAACACAAGAAAATTTGCATACCCTTTTAAGAAGTCACATTCTGTTTCAGTTCTATTTATACACAGTCTCTACAAATTCGCCCGTGTAATAGATGTCATATATGTCTCATTATTGTTGATAAAAAAAGGTGGCAATTCGTCTCCTAAAACTGTTAATTAGCTCATAAAGATAGACAAGAAGAATACATAGCATAGATTCTCTGAGTAAATGCTGTACGAAAATGGAAATAAGCAGGAGCGTATATAAATCTATCACGCTCATCTTCAAATCACACCTTCCCTGCCACTTTTACATTTTCACAACTCACAAGTAACAGTATACCTTTCGGTATTCCCAATCTTTATCTTCCCAGATGTCATCAATGATTCCTTGGAAAATGCCCTATGAATAAAAATATATGAGGAGTGGTTTCAGGTACAAACCCTCAGGAACACCCGCTTCCACTGTGTTTTTACAGGAACATTTTCCAGAATAATTTTTCACTGAAAAATTGATCACTGGGCTTGAAAGCTGAATTATGAAAAGGGAAAAATAAAAATAAAAAATGAAAAAAAAAAAAAAAAGACTGCCTGTAAAAATGCCCCGTTCAGTCAGAAAACGCGCAGATTAGCACGTTTCAGATCTTGCTACTGACCGAGACCCGTGCACTCAATAATAATTCTTGGAGAATTTTCCCATTCCCATTTGATTTCGAATTTCCGAAACCAAGATAGGAGCGATCGAGGGCAAAAACTGCTGATACAGGTGAGCAATATGGTTTTAACTTACTACGCTCGCACAGCTCTGCCTTGTTTCTCTGTATTGTGAGCAACGTTAGGCTACTATTAGATCATGGGTCTTGTGCGGAAATGTTTACCGGGTCGGTTGTATGGCTGTCAAGTCACTTTAAGGACTCTCGTAATTGTATCACTCCTACTAGTACTACTTCCACTGCTACTATCTTTTTTTTTTTTTGGCCTACACCTTGTGGCTGCACTCTATTTGTCAGAAAGATTCTGCCCACTATGTGAAACTTTTTATCGAGCCTAAAACTGAAATTGCTTTACTATGGCTAAAAGCTTGATCTGAGTTTACTATGTAGAAAGTTGGTTTACTATGGCAAATTTTGAAATTAGTATGGGACGAGCCGATTTACTATGGGCTAATTTTTTGTACACTGTTTTTTGGTAGAGAGTTTTTATAGTGAGGAGGCTCGATCCTTGTTGTATAAGATATGAATTGTTAAGCATTTGGAGTATTGGTGATTGTAGATTATCCATTGGTTTTCCTAAAATTGATCTTCTAGACCCCACCAGTCCCAATCACATCAGCATCAGAAACACAAAAACAACACCAATACCCACTTTTCAACCAGATCAGGTCCCCCACCACTTACAACTTGCAAACGATTTTAGACCTATAGCATTGCTCAATTTTTTTTTTTTTTTTGTTAATTTTTGCCTTGCCCAACGTTTTTCTCCACAATCTCAAACATCACTCAACAAAATGCCTAATCACTACGCGGTCATGTCGATGGAAATATTTTCTCATGAACAAGCGTGCCAGGAATACGGGGTTGAATTTTTGCAACATTTATTGGCTTTGGACAAAAAATACGATTTACAAGTCAAACACACCAGTGCCAATTATGGGTCTCCTGCAGCAATGGTTTACTCGTCACAAAGTATTGAAAATGTCATGTTTTTAAATTACTATTCGCTCCGGAAACTTATCTTTGATTTCATGATGTGCTGCCATACAAAACTCAGACTTAGTACTCCAACACTAATTTTGTCATTTCAAATACTCGACAAATATGTCACACTGTTGAGATTGGAACAAGAAATGCTGCTCGACAGGTTGAGATTTCAAATGATTGGAGTTGTTTCGTTGTGGATTGCTTCGAAATTTATGGATCCAAAGATTAAACATCCAGATATCAATATTCTCTTGCAATTGATCTCATACAATAGCGGTAAATGCTCAGTGGCTACTACAGCAGATAAGGCACAGGAAAAGATGAAATTGGAAACAGCGGGGAAATTGAAAAATCTGGAACTGGACATCTTGAAGCATTTGAACTGGTGCGTTTCAGACATCCCTACTCATGATTTTTTTGTTGACATTTTGCTCAGAAGTATAGACACTTTTGACGATTCCCAGCAACAAAGATTTGAAAATGAGACACACAGCTGTTTTTCCATGGAAGACATCAACCAAATCAAATACGGAGCACAAATGCTGTGCGAGCTGGCCTGTTTTTACCCTCATATCAACAACAACCACTCTGTATCTTCAATAGCGTACTCCAGTGTCACACTGATCCAGAAATGCATGCAGGATTTTTACTCTTGTGGCGAGAAAGAAAAAGCTGGTGCCAATATCTCTCTCGATGGTATAAGCTTCAGGCTTTTGGAAATGTTCAGAGATTGTCACAGTGCACTGAACGAGGACGGCTTTTTTGCTTTGCCGTTCAGTTTCAAATTGAAGTACTTTCCGAAAAACGCATGTCATAATCCACTCTTCCTGCAAAGTCTGCTGAATTTTGTGAGTAAACAGTACTGCAGCGAAAGTGACACTAGCTCACTGGACAGTGGTGTTTCCGAAAAACAAGACACTTGTGCTTCTGTGGGAGCTACTCCGTCTGCTGCTTTATTAATGCCAACAAAGGCTATGCCTCCAACTCCAAACACCCCATCCTTATCGGATATGAGCAAGCCTGTGAAAAACACAGACACAGAAACAGAAACGGGTTCAAGACCACCAACTAGGGGTAAGAGATCTTTGTACGAGCTGGATCCTGCTGTTGACGAGGAGCAAGAACACAAGTTGAACCCAGGTAAGAAAAAACTCCACCAAGAATTATTTATAGAATTAAACAATCAATCGTAGATGACTTTTTCTGCTCACGGTGACTGACTTTTCGCAAAGGCGCAGATATGTACCTTCGGCTTTCACCACCAGAGCAGTCTTCTACTTTCTCACCCTTATATAGATTTATAGAACTTAACATAAGAACATCAGTTAACTAAACTTTTCATCAGAATTTTCGAGTAATTGAAATGATCATCCTTTTTTGCAACACCATGTTTATTTCACGATTTTGTGTTTTCCCTGTGTTTTTTTCTCTTGGTGTTCGCATTTGGTCGCATTTGCCCAAACCCATTTTGTCCCGCTTTTTTTCCTTTTTTTCTTTATTCCTGGCAAAACGTGCCAAATGCTCTTTTCTGACGCACGACAACACCTCGGCGCGTCGCGTCATCTTTTTTTTTTTTTTCAAACTATGTTTATTTACCTTTTTACGTGGGTTTTCAATTTTTAGGAATTTTCAATGGAAATGATGCGGGGGTCAAATTCCGATATGATTTTTGCCGTTGCTTCAACACACGTGATAAGTTGACGTAAGAGTGTTGACAAATCTTTTCTTTTTTTTTTCGTTTGTCTCTATTCAAGATAGAGTGTGTACCCTGAGAATGTAGAATGACGTGATAAATTTGTTGAACCGAAGAGAAACCGGTTAGAATTGTTGAGTTGATATACTTCCTGCATATGAAATTTACTGACTGAAGAGAGCAAACTCATAAAGGACCAAAAGCAATATAAAAATGGAGCCTCAGTTGAAAAAAGCAAAACTTTCTCAGAATGATGATAAAAAACTCGTGAAAAACGCCTACAAAGGATATACTCTTCCAGGGTATACTGCTGGTGATGATTCTTCCGAAAACCAGGATGAATATAAAATTGATGCGATTTCCATGCACGATATACTCAAACTTGGAAAAGATAGCTCTAACTGGTTTTATGAAAATTACATTAAACTTCGTAAACCATGTAAGATTACTGGATGCGAGTCATACAAAGATATGGCACAGTTGTATGAATTATTAGATCGTGAAAACATTGCCAAAAATTTGCAAAATCATAATGAGAACGACGACGAAGAAGAAGAAGAAGAAGAAGAAGAAGAAGAAGAGTTGTTGGATGTGGAAAAAGAGGTGGATGGTGGGTTTGGAAGTGGGAAAAAGAGACTTTCTATGACCTTTGGTGAGTTCTGGGAAACCATTGGAAAAAATGACTCCAAGGAAACTCTGTATTTGACCACTCAATACAAAAACGATCCCTATCTGGACCACGAGGAAGACGATGATGAAGGGGAAGCGGAAGACGATGAGGAAGAGGGCGATCTTTTCCCTCTCGGCTCCGACATCTCCGATGCTGAATCTATATCTTTTGATCCATCTAAAGACGATTATGTTGATTCTGATGCAGACTGCGGTGGTGATGAAAGCCAATCCGACAAGACTGAGGAGTACGTGCAAAGAATGGTTGAGTTGTATCAAAGACCTTTGACGTCTATTGCCGACAAGATCCCACCAAATTTGGCAAATTTGACAAACACTTTATTAGCACAACAGATCAATTTATGGATTGGATCGACAAAAAACAACACTTTCAAGAATGCGGACTTTTTTCAAAAGCTGTTGGACAATAGCAAGAAAGGTACCAACGAGTCATCAACTAATACACTTGGGAAACACGTTCCGGGAAACAAATTGAGCTCAGGTTTACATCACGACCATGCAGACAACATATACATTCCTGTTGAAGGAACCAAACAGTTTACCATATATCCTCCAAACACAGTTTTTGACATGTACACTGTGGGTGATATCAAAAACGTTTATTCCAATGGGGTGATCAATTATGTGAGAAACCAGAAAGCTCCAAATTGGAATGATTTGAAAGAAGACGGGACGATTAATGACGAGTGTGGATCCAACTCTGATAAGTTTGATAACAAGACAACTGCTGCTATTCCGGATCCACCATCTTTTTCACGGATTAATCCTATCTATCTGCATTTGGATGAGCTACGCAGCGAGAGTGAGGACTTGTACAACACGTTGTTACTAAAAGGACAAGCAGAGTACCCAAATTTTTTTGCTCACAATTTACACGAAGCTGATAACAAGTTGGTGATCAATCTAAACAAGGGCGACGCTTTGTATTTGCCTAGCGGATGGTTCCACGAAGTTTCTTCTATCGGGGATCTACACATTGCATTGAACTACTGGTTCACCCCACCAACTATCAACGCCAACAACTTTAATGACTGCTCTCATTTGTATTCCGATGACTTGTACTCCAACAACAAGGAAAATATGGCAGCAAGGGAATGGTACATTGGTCATTTCAAAGGTTGAGAAAAATACTATAGTTTTGTTTTTTTTTTGTTCTCCGAATTATGACATTATGGTGTCTGGGTTGCTAATTTATGTTTTTGAGAACTTCCGCATCATGGTGTTTTTTTACTTCCGTTTTCTCTTATGTCTTTTTTGTCTTTTTTTTTTTTTCGTTTCACGTTCATTTCCCGTTTAAGACAGGTGACAAATCATCCACAAACACGAACTGGTAAGCACCGAGAAACAAAAATCCAAATGTACGATGAAGCATACACTCTGATTGGATTTTGAAAGCATTATTCATCATTGTCTTCTCATGTTGGTACTATTTATATGTTTCGAGGTTTTACTTGTCAGGGGTTGACTTGTCAGCTTTGACCAGTGCCTCACCATTGTTCCGTGTGTGGTTGAGAGCGCTGGTAATCTTAGTAACTTCACTTTTTGGTGTATGAACATTGCACGAAGACGTTCTTCATTCATGTATGGGGAAATTGATATCAGGTGTGTTGTGGCTCTCACGTGAGGTGGTGTGGTTAGTGTCACTATGCAGGGTGTGGGTTTTTTTGCGAGTTTTTTTAATCTACGTTCCCTATCATCTGTTCCTCATTAGTGTCGTCTGCTGGCCACTGGTACATTTTTCATCAGGCTTGCAGGATCTTCTTCTAGGCTCAGTTTGCTCATTCCTTTGGGCCAATGATTTTTGGGCCTAGAGGCTTCTCTTCATTATTTTGATGACTTCCATTTTTTTTTTTTTATAAATTTGGAATTTGTCTATACTTCACCCGGACATCTTGAAATTTTTTCAACTTTTAATATAGAATGTGCATTTATGATAAACTTTTTTTTTTCCTCTTTCTTTTCGCCTTTGATGCTTACAAAATGCTCACATGCTATGTACCCCTTAAATAAACCGTACTTAATTAATCAAACTCCTTATCTTATCTCATCAAATATGTTCTATTTATGCCTATCGGCTGATATAATATTAAGATTTGAATGTTGAAGGACTGATATAGTTAGTGCTTATCTTCACCTCTGTTATCAATATAAATATATATGCATATATTGCTCCTATCCTACAGTTAAAAAAAAAAAACATTTCTCCAAACAACAAAGTTCATTCTTTATTGAACCCCCGACACCCCACATTTCCCCTCCTCGCGAGAAATTTAAAGAAGGTCCTTTCTTCCACTCCAAGGAACCCACTTTAACCAAACCAAACCCCAACAAAATTTAGTTTTCCTGTTTTTTTTTTATACCCTTTCTTTCTACTACACATTTTTTTTTTACCCCAGATTACCCAATAATATCAAAATCAAAATACAATACTAAATACAGTATTTTGATACTTTATATTATTTACACGAGAAAGGAATAAAGAAACCCAAGAACACTAGCAATTTTTTTTTTTTCCATCCCGTTTGCCATTACGTGTTTTTTATTAAGTAATTATTGATTGAGTTTTGACCTGAAATATTCCTGTCCAAACTTTGAATCACTACTATAATCAAACATATCCTTGGTTTTGAATAATAATATTTTAGCCGCTGCTTTCACGTTTTTCATAGAAAACCCAATTTCGGTTTTTTTTTTTTATTTTTTTGTGCCTGAATCAACTACATTTTTTAGCAATTAATTAAACCATTTTTGAAGTTTCGTCAACAAAATATTCGAAAATCATAGTTGCTATTTTACACGCACTCAAAAAAAAAACCCCAAAAAGCACAGTCCACATTTTCCAAAAGAATAAAATATCGACTGGAGAAAAGTGAAAATATCAAACTCAATCCATAATTTTTGGCCACTTTTTGAGGAGATTTTAATTAATTTATCTCATTTCTATTGTTTTACAGTTCTTTACTGAACCGCAAAAACAAACAACACAAAACACCTTACCATACACTCAAAAAATTAATATAAAATAAATTATTCTTCACTATCACACTTTTTGTACATCAAAATAGTTGAATATTCAAATAACTTTCAAGGAAAAAGAACCGATTTAGTAACATAATGGCATCCGCAACACCAATTCAACCAGCAGTTGGGTCTATGGATCCACAACAACATGAATTTATTCACAATTCGCAATCACCAGTTTTTGCCATGTCGCCTGCTCCAGCCGAGGCAATCAACTCAGGCACCCTAGTCAACAGCTCTGCTGAAGCAACTCAAGTCAAGGACTCATCTTCTGATGCAGTTGCTTTACCAGAAAAAACTAAACCAGCCTCTAACAGTGCTGAAAACAAGGCAGAAGAGCCTGATGCCAATGGAGACTCCACTACCGAATCTACCGATATTTCCAAAAAAATTCCAAAATCGCCAAAGTCACCAAAGTCACCAAAGTCTTCAAAAGCAAAAAAAGCTTCAAACACAGATGAAGCTGGTGCCAGCGCTCTAAGCGACACTTCAAACTCAAAAGTGAAAACTGCTAAGCCTGTGAAACTTCCTGCTCCTATTTCAGACATTTCCAAAAACATCCCAGTTACTGGTGAAAAGCCAAAACCGGAAAAGGATACTCCTGCAATGGAAGACGAGGTTTTGCATGCTGTGTTTGTTATCTTGTACGAGTTTGACACTAAAGAAGAAGGTATGACTGTGAAGCAAATGTGCGACCACTTGTTGGAGAGACATCCTGATATGGCTCAACTATCTACTAAATTGTCAAATTTGATTTCTGCTAAATTGAACGCCTATGTGAAGAAAGTCGAAAAGGGTGAAAAAACTTTGACTTATTGTCTTTCAAGGGAGTGGGCAGACACTTCGCCAAGAAGAATGGTTTACGTTTACAGAGGTTTGCTTGCACCTGATTACCAAACTTTTGCTCAAGAAGCCACCAAGAAAATGCAGGAAGCACAAGAACAACAAAGACAAAAACAGTTGGAAAATGGAGATTTGAGCGGGTCTGTTGGCCTAAACTACTCTAAAATGAGCAATAGCCCAATGATAACAAACGCTGAAAACATTGCTTTCTCAGGAATGGGTAACTCAACTCTGCTGGGCTCTGAACCTACATATGGTGCGTCGTCTCTGGGTGGTAATCCCAAAGGTAATAACAATCATATGGACTATCATGGTTTTGGAGGCAACAGCCGTATGAGCAAAACTCCAGTGGTTTCTAACGCTTTCCATTTTGCAATGGATGGGATGAATAACTCTACCATGCAAAACATCAACCGATTTTCGATTACATATGATCCTCGGTTTTCTAGTTTGCCTTTCCAATCCACAAACAATTCGTTTTCTTCCACCTCGATCTCTTCAACTGATCACGCCGGTGGTGTTGTGCACAATTTTAGCGACTCTTCATTGATGAGTTTGAACAGTCATTCCAACACCTTGAAGAGCAACAACAACAAACACAAAGTTAAAGGGTTTTCAAGCCATCATACTCAATTGGACCCTCTTGCAGAGTACGGTAATGAAAATGACGCTGTGCGCAATCAAGAAAATGACGACGATGAAGATGAGGAAAACAATGAAGATGAGTACATATACAACACTGACGTTGATGCGATTGCTTCGAAAAGAGGTGCGTTTAAACAGTTGAATCAGAAAAAAGGGAAAATGACAAAGAAAAATGGCGCATCTCTGAGCTCTGACTCTTCAAAACAATCGTACACTACAAACACTTTGTTCAACGGGAAGAACAGTCACATTGGTGGTAAGAACGACAGCTCAAGCCATTTGCCTCAAGCAAAGTACATTACTGCTGCAGCTGCTGCTCCACGTTTAACAAAAAACAGCTTTCAAAACGACCACTTCAATTCCCCTCAAGTTGCAGCTGCTGTTGCTGCTATCCAAAAAGCAGTCATCACGGAAAGTCCTGTGGCGGTAGACTTAAGCTATACTTCGTCTTCTTTTTCAAGTGTGAGCAGCCAAAAAAGCACAACTTCTTCTTCTTTGAACGCGTCTTCCATAGCCAAGATGTCACAATCGACCTCTTCTTCATCTCCAGGCTCGCTAAACTCAGCATCGTCATTGACTCCAAACTCTTCCAAGTCGTCAAGTCCAGAACCTGTGTGTGCTCAATGGCTCAAAGCTGTTAGGGCTGGGTTTTTAAGTGAGGACATTGTCAAGCCCGAAAACGTTTCCATCGAGGAACTTGATGGTTTATTTGACTGAACAAGCGGATCATTCCACCATCCAATCAATTTTTTTTTTTTTTTTTGGACCATCGTAATATATTTTTTTCTTTTGCTAAATTATGCCACATGAAACTTTGTTGCTCAACCACCAGTTTCACAACTACTTTTAATTTTAACATCTAGGTTTGTCTCTGCTTTTAGCACTAATGGGTTTTTTTTATTATTTATACAGATATGTATCGTATACTAAAATAACAGAGAATTATTATGAAACGAAAAACACTAGGAGCCTTTTTTTTTACAAAGGTCAAAGTATTATCGGTTGCTGTACTTGCATTACCTGTCCTTCAAGGACTCTTGAATGGGTCCTTATTTGAGTGTTTGCGTTTGTTTTTATGGTGTTGATATGTGGTGAAATATTATTACCATTACACGTGACTGTTTTTTTTTATATCTTAAGTTCGAAATCTCCAGCGAAGTAAAAATGGTCAGTCAGAAAAAAGTGAAAAAAAATATCACCCTCGAGCTCGATTTATGGATGACTCTAGTGACAAAGTCATTCAAAAATCTAATCGGGATAGATTTACTCAAAAAGCTTGAATTTGATCAAAACTGATTCAAACTTATATTTTAAGTTAAATAGAATAAGTTTTTGAGAGCCCAAAACGAGCTTTTTCTTCGAAATTGTAATTTTTTCCAGCTTTACCAGAAGCTTCACATTTCGAAATTTTCACCAAGTTCTGTAGGAAAACAACCAATCAGCCCAACTACACTAAATGATCAACAGTTCTGTTAAAAGATCAGTTGCCAGATTAGGCGCTAAACAAGCGCGCTTTGCCGCACCAAGACTCAGAGTGGCCGCAACGTCTGCTAGATTTTACTCCATTGCCCAATTCAACAGTCTGATAAATGGGAGAAAGCAGTTTCACACTTTTACTCCTACATTGAAATCCGTCGAAACACCATTCAATAAGCTTACCGAAGAACAACAAGCTCTGCTGACCGAAGAAAGAGCAATTGACAGGGCCGATGTTGTCATTGTCGGGGGTGGACCAGCAGGGTTGGCCGCTGCCATTCGTTTGAAGCAGCTAGATGCCAAACACAACGGCAATTTAAGAGTCGTTGTTTTGGAAAAGTCCAGTGAGTTTGGTAATCACACTGTTTCTGGTGTGATTTTAGAGCCAAAAGCATTAAGAGAATTGTTTCCTGAAGAATGTGAAGGCAAACCCGCCACCTATATCCCATTGCCTGAAGACTTGGTCACACCAGTAACCAGTGAAGGCTTGAAATTTTTGTTTCAAGAGTTCGGTGCCAGTGTTCCTGTTCCAGAACCACCAGCAATGGTCAACAAGGGGAAAAATTGTATTGCTTCTTTGTCTCAGGTGGTAAGACACTTGAGTGAATGCGCTGAAAATCTAGGTGTTGAGGTGTACTCGGGAATCTCGGTCAGTGAACTAGTTTTTGACCAAGCTAAAGAGAACGTTATTGGGGTTGCCACAAAAGATATGGGGATCTCAAAGAGAGGTGAACCAAAGGACTCTTTCGAAAGAGGGATGGAGTTTCATGCAAGACAAGTTTTTTTGGCAGAAGGTTGTCACGGGTCCTTAACCAAAAAAGCCATTAAAAAATACGACTTGAGAAAGGGTAAACAGCAGCAGTCGTTTGGGCTAGGTGTAAAAGAAGTTTGGGAAGTTCCGCCAGAAAATTTCAAAAAAGGTTATGTTGCCCATACAATGGGGTATCCTCTTTCAAACGCTGTCTATGGTGGTGGGTTTCAGTATCATTTTGGTGAAAACATGGTGACTGTTGGTCTAGTTGTTGGTTTAGATTACAAAAACCCATATGTCTCACCATATCAAGAATTTCAAAAAATGAAGCATCATCCTTTCTACAGCAAAGTATTGAAAGGCGGAAAGTGTATTTCCTATGGTGCAAGAGCTTTGAACGAAGGTGGTTATCAAGCTATTCCAAAATTGCACTTCCCAGGTGGTGCTCTGCTTGGTGCCAGTGCAGGTTTTATGAATGTTCCAAAGATTAAAGGTACTCATACGGCTATGAAGTCAGGTATGCTAGCTGCTGAATCCATTTTCGATGTCTTGAAAAACGAAGAAACTAGTTTCTCTGAGTTGGAAGACGAATCTACCATTGCTGCATTGCCAACAATCGACTTGAAATCATACGAAGAAAACTTCAAAAAGTCGTGGGCCCATGATGAGTTGTATGAAGTGAGAAACATCAGACCTTCTTTTAACACCAAGCTTGGGAACCTATTCGGGATGTGCTGGTCTGGGTTAGACTCTTTTGTGTTGAAAGGCCGTCCAGGTTTCAGTTTCAAATTTCACGAAACCGGGGACTCCGGAATCACCGAAGCTGCTTCTCAGCATAAACCTATCGATTATCCTAAACCAGATGGCGTTCTTTCTTTTGATATTTTGACATCTGTGTCGAGAACAGGAACCTACCACGACGAAGACGAACAATGCCACTTGAGAGTTCCAGATCAAGATTTGGAAAAACATGCAGAGGCATCTTATCCAAAATACAAGGGCATCGAACAAAGATTTTGCCCAGCAGGTGTTTACGAGTACGTCGAAGACCCGGAATCTCCAATTGGGGTTAAGTTTCAAATCAACTCACAGAATTGTATCCACTGTAAAACTTGTGATATCAAGGTTCCTACTCAAGACATAGACTGGGTTGTTCCTGAAGGTGGGGACGGTCCTAAGTACACCATCAACTGATATCGAGCTGTTAATATTCCTGATTTTTTCTGCTTATTTATTATTTATTTATTGATTTATACACAACAGTATAAACTATATCCATGACTCTGAGTTTTCCAAAAGATCAGTTGTAAGCAATAACATTAAGCATACTTTCATTGTTTTCTTGCAGCCACTCTTTGACCATATCCCAATCTTCGTCGCTTTGTAAAGTGACATAGTCACCATCTTCATCTTGATACTTGAGTTTTTGCATCTCGCCCATATGACCCACTTTACGATGAATGGCTCTAAACACCTGTTCAAAAGTAAAGTCTATTGATATCAAAATGGTGTAAAAGTCATTATGAAACTGCACCCGACAAAGTAAGTCATTTTCGGATATTGAGTGCTTGTAGTTTTCTGAAATGTTCCGGTACTCACTTTCAAAAGCGCTAGTCGTGGTAGTTTGACGAGAAGCAGAAACCATTGATGAGTGAGGAGAGCTTTCTGATATGTGTTGCAGCGAGTTGACAGAAATGATACTATTATAGTGCTGATGTCTTTTCACATGCTGGTTGGAAGAAGAACTTAATCTCAGGTTGTTTGCAGAGGACCGATTACTATTTCTTCTTTGATGCGAACCATTGGAGGCGGTCGATATTGTTGAGTTAGTGGGTCTAGCAGATAATTCCATTGGCGAGGACAGTGAGGAAGTGCTGGAAGATAAAGAAGCAGACCTGATTTTCCCAGTGTTTAAAGCGGAGCTTCCAACAGATTGATGAGACTGTGTGGAAGGGCTACTGCTAAAATCGTTTGCAAACTTGTACTGGTTCATGAGATTATTCAAACAAATGAACCAGTTATCTTTGCTCTCATCATTCTTAAATTTGAACACAAAATTTCCGTGCTCTTTCGGCATCTCCCACTGAATCATTAAAGAATGCAAAGGTAACTCCATCACTTTATTGATGGTAGGAACCATGATTCTCCCTCTCAAATCCAGCTTGGCAGGCTCTTGAGAGTTGCGGGCTGCTGTTGAAGAGTTGGAAGTGTTGTTCGATGACCCTGTGGTGTGGTTTTTGTTTTTCTTCAAATTCAAGGTGGAAGACGCTGTTTTCATCAACGAGTTTTTTGTGCTTGAATCATTGTGTGAAGACGTTGAAAGTGATGCTTTAGTATCACTAGGATCACTCACTTCAGTGAAAAACACAATGATTTTTTCAAACAAAAACACTTCAAACTGTTTGTTTGTTTGAGTTCCGTTGGTGTCTAGTTGCGCAGACACACCTCCATTATCATTTGTAGACGCATTGGTAATCACAACTTTATCAAAAAATAACAAATCTCCAAATTTAGCAATGTTATAGCCTTTCCAATTTGTGACCCTTTTGTGTAAAGCTTTCATAACTTCATGATTTTCCGTTTTTCTTTGGTTTTCGTTGATACTTTGAGCTACAGTTTTACTAATTAGCAAACCAGATTCAAGTTCTTTCAAATTTGCACAATTTGCTGGGGTTGCCTGAATTAGCTCTCTCAAAAGCAAGGGGTATTTGCATAATCTTTGAACAGGTTTCAATAAAAACGCCTGTAACTCTAACTTATTTTTGATGATAAGATTTGAAGATTGTGACTGGAAAACTGGAAGCGAGGATATAAAATCAATGGCGGCAGTCTGGCCAATAGACCATGGCTCGTACAGTTTAAAAAAATTTTGCGAATGCACGAAAATAGACCCGACCCGCTGTTCATCATAATTGACATTATTATTTGACTCAATTGAAACCAAAAACCTTCTCTGAAACTCTATGATATCGTGCAATTTTGGAAACAACATGTTTGACTCATCGAGATTGATTATATTCAAGTCAACCAATTGCTCGTTGAAATCTTGCAATATTTCCAAATCATAAACATATTTTCTTTCAGTTTCTAAAAATTCTCTAAACACCCCGTAACGATCGTCTTTTTTGGACAATGTTGATGGAGGTCCTGTGGGAGAACTGACATTGGATAAAGAGGAAGACATGAAATTGTTGTGGCTGGCTTTTTCGCGAGAATAGCTCGGTGACGGCAACTCTGATTTGGTTGAGTCGGTGGACCTTAGTCTTTGGAATGTTGCATGAGGAGACGATGACTGCTGACTAAAATCATACATTGGAGAGTTGGGCTGGGAAAAACTCGGCACGGAAGAAACACCATGAGAAGCAGTTCTTTGGATAGGCACAGGAGGGAAAATCTTGGGTGCCGAGTCTAATAACAGATTAACGACGTCAATTATTTTCATCAAATTGTTGATCGAGTTAGAGAACACGTCCGAAATTGTGAACAGCTCTTCGTCGTTAAACGCCAAATGTACTTTACATGCACATATGAAATCGTATATTGACTTTTTGCAAATCTTGATATCGTCACTGGAAACAGTGGTCAATTTGTATTGTGGCTTGACGCTGTTGAAAACTATGCAAAGTGGAGAACCAAGTTGAAATAATTTTGATAGCTGGGTGACGGGATCACAGTCGACTGACACAGGTAACACCCCAATCGAGAATGTTAGCAGATCGTTTTTGCTGGTGAAAGAAGAGGACGCAGAGTTTACAGAAGTAGTGCTAAATCTTGCCCCACTCGAACTCATACGTGGGCTATCGGTTGTGGGTGACGCGGAATCCAGTGAAGAAGAAGAGGAAGCCCTATGTGAGTTTGACCTACTATTTTCAAAATGATTTCTTGTTGTGCCTCCACCATTTCCCGGTGAGGCGATGCTGTTAGACGCTTTTGATTGAGACTGGTAATTGTTGTTGTTGTTGTTGTTGTTGAGCGTATTGAGATTATTGTGCAAATTGTGTGTGTTGTTATTATTTTGGGTGATTAGGAAAGCTTGTTTTTCGCATGCAGTCTCTGCGGTCGATTTGCTCAAAGATATGTACGGCTTTAGTGCAGGCAACTGATCTAGTCTTTTCAAAAGAGCAGCACACACATGGAAAAGCGAATGCTCTTCAGTGACTTTGACATTCATGATCTGAGCTGACACATCTGGTAGCGAGATGTTGCTTTGGGTGCTTATCTGACGACTCATGTTGGTAATCAAAGTTAGGTGTTCTGAAAACTAAAAATCAAGGGAAATTTTGTAAAGGTTTGGGTTTGACTATGAAAGCTAGTAATAATGATACAATGTTGTGTTTTTTTGGTTCTTTGAAATTTTTCAAAAAAAAACAAATCTATAATAACAGCAGATGGTGTGCTTTTTTTTTTTCTTCAAAACGTTGAAGGGCTATCCGGACTGCAGAATATCTCAATTAGAGGCCCTGAGATAGTTGGTTGGCTGTTTTTTGTGAATGGCTTTGTGCTATCTTCTCTTATTGTGCAAGCAGATTATGCAATTACAGCGTTTCAGGTTTACTATTATGCGTTGAAGCGAAAAAGAATGAAAACATGCAAGATCTGAAGACGGACGGAACAGGAAAAAAAAAAAAAAAAAGATTCTGCAAGTTTCATTTTCATGGTTGTCACCCGAAGTTAGTTTGGCTAGAGGGAAAGTGGGAATCGGAGAAACGTATACTCAAACCAAAACCAAAAAAGTTTAGCTCCGTTTAGGTTTGATTTGAAGAGTATTTAAGATTGTCAATGTGAATTCTATTATACAGTATTTGATGTGTTCTGGCATGCTCTGGCATGCTCTTACACGCTCGTAATTACATAAGAATGCCTCAAACAAACGAACCAAAAAATCAAGCGTCTTTCTTGGATCTGACGTATTGCATGGTTCTGTAGGTCATTTTGTCCAACACAGTGGCCACGGCAAAGACACCACCGATAGACGACACTGCATTCAACAAGAAAGACGTCCATGTCATTCTATATTCCTTTCTGTTGATCACTTTCAGCGGTGACATTTCAAAAGAAATAAAGATGCCTGGTAGTCCGCCTCTTGAATGGAAAGTGTTTGGGTGGTCTTCGTCTCTGCCTCCGAAAACCGGTTTGCTGTGCATCGTAGCGCTGTACTGGAAAGTTTCTAGCGAGTTTAGCGATTTCCCTACATCTTTGTCATCATTTTCAACATCGCTTTTGAATTTATCTTCAGAAATGGTATGTTTGGAGCCAATGGTCTTGGTGTGGTCTTCGTATCTTGTTGGAACAATCTTGGCAAAATACGAGTATTGCAGGAAATGGTTGCCCTCTTTCATTTCAACACCGATCAACGGGTTTGATGTCACAAATTCTTCTTCTTTTGTTTGTGCGTTGTAGCCCATTAGAACAGGACCAAATGAGAAATCGTGGATGATATGATCAAAGTTCAAATTTTCGTATGACTCATACAGAGAAAGGTCGTGGGTGTGCGTTCCTCTTGTTGGGTGCTGGAACCCCTTTCCTGGAGCAAAATGAATGTTCCCGTGAATTCTGTTCAAAAATGCGGATCCTTGGACCCTGCAACCTTGGTTGATTTCTCTCTTCACTCTTTCCACATATCCTTCCCTTTCACATTGCTCAATGTCTTTCCCGTCGTGGAAAGCCCAACCAACATCTAAATACGCTCTTCTAACTGTATCACAATCCTGACAACACACTTTCTCTTCTTGTGGCAACTCGTCATTCTTGGTTTGATCTTTAGACCCGTAGCATGGCCCACAGTAGTCAGCTGGCAAGTTTCTTAGTGCTTCTTCAGCAGAAACAAACCCAGCGTTTCCTTCTTCATCGTGGTCAATCGGTTGTAAAGTCTCACTATCGATTTCCTGTCTAACAAAATCGGACTGCGTCAAGTCCAATTGAATGTTCCCAGAATCGTCCATAACGTCTAGTGCTAGCAAGTTGCATGGCATGTGTGGGAACGTGATGTCCATCGACACTCTAAGTTTCTTGTTTCTGTCTCTGTCAATGACCAAAGATGGGTTTTCACTAACAGTGTTGAACTGTTTCCAGTCACTTATAAGTAGGAAAAAAACACTTATGATGCACAACAAAGTGATAAACCCACCAGACCTGGTTCTGATACGCACATCTTCTTGAGTTTTGGAAAACGCGTCCAAATGAAGCAATTTGCTGGCTGATGACATGGTTGAAGCGGTCTCAGTGATGTCTCAGTATTGGATGCTTTTTAACGTGCGAGTTACTGCATTGATTTGAAGATATAAAAGTGCCTCAAACGCCTCCTAATAAATACTGATTATATAGCTGCTCACATGAATACCAAATAAACGGATCCAGTCGCCGTGTTTTGCAATCTTGGCCAACCGGCAAAACGGCTGTTCGCAACAAACAACTTTAAAGCCGGGTACGCGAGCCATGAGGTTTGATACCATTAAGGCTGTTGCTTCTCCTCAAAGCAGTTGTAATTACCAAGAGAAGGCTTACATGCACGGTGTGCTCTTCATTCTGTGTTGTTAATATTTCATCACATGATTTTTGGGCTGGTTCTGCTATGTAACCTACGCATCGTTTAATAAATCAACCAACAAAACTGTCGTCTTGAACAAATCTCACCAACACCTTGGATCCCGTTTGCAACAAGGGGTGCCCAGCCACAAACCCTAGCCATTCTTGTAGTTCTAGTCTTCTTTTCTCAATTGTGTCACCGTTGAATCTGTTACTCAAGTATATTTTCCCCGGCAAAGAGGGAACAGCAATCTTAGATGAAGCTTTGTTCCCGCTCACGGCCAACTCTTTGATAAGACATTTCCGGAAATAGTCAAAATCAGAGTATCTTCTTCTCACCTTTGAGACCTTTTTTTTGAAACATGGGATATTGGTTCTGCAAACAATTTCATAGTCGGTATACTGTGGTGTGATCGATCCATCTCGAGAGTTTGATTCCTGAGAGTAGTGTGTTTTCGCATTGATAATCTCCACTTCCAAAAAATTCTCAGGCTCATCATAGTTGATCGAGTCCTGGTTAAGTATCATAGAATTGGAAAGTGCGGTTTTTTTGGCTGTTTCTGTATTAGGGGGTGTGGGAGTGTGTTTTGTGCTTTTGGCAACACCGCCTTCTGGATGAGCTCCTGAAGAAGAGTTATTATTTGCACTGCAAGAGCCTGGTGTAGTCGATATGTAGGTTGCTGTACTACTCACCATTCTGTGCTGGTCCGGTGGCAATGCCTGGGCTATGGACGTACTGAAGCTTTGGAAAGGTTTCATAAGGAAGTGGTGCTTGAGGTTGGTGTCTTGAGGCCTTGAATATATGTTTTGAGTACTAGCTTAGTTTGGTTGGCGCTGTTTTATTATTTAGTAACTGCGGATCTCTTTATATTAGCCAAGGTCTTAAACCCTGACTTCTGACTCAAAATGGATCTTTAGGAAAGTTCGCGTGCTTTTTTTCTTGCTGCCTAAATCCGAAGCACCGATATCAATCCAGCAAGGTGCCTTTCGTAAGTTGACATACATTGATACAGTTGACGTATTGCTGATACCAAAGCTAGCAAAAAACACCCTGGACAGCAAGATCCGCAATAAAGTTTTTTAGTAAAGAGGTTTGCGGACTATAAAAACAAAAAAGAGAATATTCTGCAATCGCTATTTACCAAAATGTCAGGAAATGAAGAGCGGGAAGCTCACCTCGCAACCAATAACACCAAATTACCTACGCGAGAGCAAGTGCAAAAGCATAGCACGCCATCTAAACCAACTTTTATGAATGAAAACTCTAAAAAAAATAAAGAGCATGCGACACTAGCAAACGTCACGGAAAGCAGACAACCCGAGGAAGAACACTTTGACGCAGAGATGGATAATGGTGTTATTGTGATAGACACATACCAACCAGAGAAAAAAGACATTGCTGACGAGAACAAGACAAAAGAAACAAAAGAGTATAGTGAACATCCCGAGGCCCACGGGTCACCAAAAGTGGAGCCTCTAGCACATGATCAAATGTCAGAAGAAACCACTGCTGAGGCAACCTCTCATCCCCAAACGGAGACAGCAGAACACGAGTACCCTGGCGAGCAAGATGGTGACGGAGAAATGTCGCCCTCTACTTATAACGAGTACTACGAATATAATGATGAGAATGAGGTTATTGTGAAGGACGAAGAGGATGTGTTTAAAAATGTTGCTCTTGGGCTTGAGGGCAAATACCGAGACCTGTTGATTGATTTTTGGCAAACTTTGATCAATCAAATTGAGTCTTTGAACGAAAATGATTTGGAAGAAGCACAAACTAACAGTGAAACAGACAGCAATGCTCCCCCATCTTCGTCCTCCTCCTCCTCCTCCTCTTCTGTCGTTGTTGGAATACAAGACTCTTTTAAAACACACAATCTACCCCTAGCAAGAATAAAAAAAGTGATGAAAATTGATGAAAACGTAAAAATGATCAGTGCAGAAACACCTATTTTGTTTGCACAGACGTGTGAAATATTCATCACTGAACTGACCCTTCGTGCATGGACCATTGCTGATGAAAACAAAAGACGCACGTTACAGAAGCAGGATGTTGTGGAGGCTTTGCAAAAATCAGACATGTACGATTTTTTGATTGATATTGTTCCGAGACAGCTGAACAAGTGACGAATGTTCACTGAACAATTGATTAAAGACAGCTGAATAGAGGACGGGGGCAAGGGAAAACTAGGAAGACACACTGTGCTATCATATATATTTTTCAATATTCATACTAGACTACGGATTACCTCTATCAAGACCGCATCCATCGTAACATTCGAGGTCCTCTTGCGATGGCTTCGGGGTGATACAGCTCATTTCGCTATTTCTTCTAAAACTGTCACGTGCTTCTGGCTTATGCGTGTAAATTTTTCCAGCGACTGTTTTTTTTTTATTCCAACGCTAAATTTTTGATTTCTTCAAACTTTGAAACTCTCAACACTGACTGTTGAAGACATTTCTCTCATAAACCCAAATTGTACCCCCAACGTTTGGCTTTAACAACAATCTCAAGAATACTAGCAACACTATACTTCAGAACTACAAGAGGTTACCAAATCTCTGATTGTCCAGCTAAGTGTGTATATATATTACGTTTACTTCTCCTTACAACTCAGCGCAACTTCTTTTATTTGGCCATTTTTGAGCATTTGAGGAAAGCAAAGTGCAAAAGGGGTTTAATTTGGATAAACTTGCATCAAAAAAAAAAACTGTGATAAGCAAGAAAAAAAAACGAGAAAGTGTTGGAATTAACACCTGCAAACAAAAAGGAAGACTACAACCAAGCCACAGGTATTAGCAAGTTGTCTAAACATAGCAGACCCATCTGATAAAAGAAAACCATATTCATATTACATCCTAAATGTCAGTTCAACAGTTGAAACAGGCCAAACAGTTGGCATTGACATCTAAAAACCCAGAAGAGCTTCTTCCTCAGGTCTTGGACACGACTTTCCAATTAGTAGACGTGCCTATATCAGGGGCACCCCCAAATTTTGAGCTAGTGAATTTTGCCGTTGACTTGTTGCAAGACACATTGCAGCATTCTTCCATTTCTAAAAATGAGCACCAGTTTATTGCATTGAAACATATTGGCAAGTTGAGCCAGGTTTTCCAGTGTGGGTTCCACTACTACCAAGAACTAGAACTTTCAATGATCAATATTGTCTCTATCATGGCTTTGGTTTACGAACAGGTGTTCAATTTGGTTGCCACAACTTCAAATCAGGAGTTGTGGGATTTGATGCAGTTGTTGAGCCTCCAATTCAAGAAGCTTTGGGATATCTTGACAGGGAAAGGCTTGAAATACATAAGTGAGTTAAAAGATGATTCTTTCTTGACTTTTAATCAAATAACTATGAAATACAGACACACCAGGATGAAAGTGATGCTAATGAAATTTTTCTCAAAAATCATCATTATTCATACAATGGGTGACAGCGGAGGCACCAATTCCAATGATGACAACGATCCGAATAGCAGTGGTAGCACTAACAACAACAGTGGTAATTTGGTGAGCAGCACTAGTAGCAAAAATACTGTTGGACAGGTGTCCCTTTCAAACGTAAGTGACTCACACCCAGTCATAAAAAACAAAAGTAAAATTGATAGCGATGCAAAAAAACTATTGGATATGCTACTAAATTACTTGGTTGATGAAGAGATTATGATGTGCACACAGGTTTTCCAGTGTCTTTTGACCAATCTTGTTTTTGTCATGCAAAAGAGACCTCAGTCATCCAGTAGAATTTTTCAAGCAGTGCTTAGATTTAATTTGGACAGGAAATTTCAATTTGCTAAAGAAGACACCCTACAATACAGGTTGAGCAAGCGATTCATGGAAAGAGAGTACAAAAATTTTGTAAATTTCTGTTACAAAACACAACTACTGAATAAAAACATGAACTCTTTGATGAGCAAGCTGACCAAAATAGCATCCACATTGCAAATGATCGGTGACGACACAAAGCAAAAAGGTATATTAGAGTATGACGAAAATTCAGTTAAAAATATCATCCCTCTGGAGATTTTACAAAAATTTGAAAATCCAAAACCAGTGGTGAACTTAGTGAGGTTGCGTAACAGTGCTTTGAAAAGACCTTTTGCCGAAATGGCAGACACTGCTGATGAAGAAGACGCTAACAAGGGAAAATATACGAAAGACTTGTACTCTACGCATAAAAAATCATTTGATTTAACCAAAATTTCAAAAGACAACTTGATCAAACTGAGTATCAACGCTTTGATGGACGGTTACAAAACACAACCTTTGGTTACCAAATTGTTGGAAACTGTTCTTAAGTACACCCAGGTGAGTAACGAGGTACCAGGTGTCAAACTTCAAACGTCGGACTCCTCCATATCACCTACTCCAATTGACGCTCAAGACCTTCAGCAAGAACTGCCAGCAGACCAGCTCAACGACACTTCGTTACTCTCCCTTGTTTCTGACATTTCCATGAACAAAGAAGAGGGCCTGCAGCATTTTGAGTTTTTGGTAAACAACATTCTATCAAGTGAGGGCAGTTTAGATGGGTTGAACTCAAAAAAAGGCGAAGAGCAAAATGACCAATCATTGATATACAAAAAAGCAGCTCCTGCAGTCAACATTTTGATTCGTCTAGCTTCCAAAGGTATTCCGAGAGAAAACATAGAGTACAGCAACATCATTAGAGAGAAGCTTTACGAATATGTCATACAAGATTTTAGCAACCGTATGGATTACGTCATTGCCTGGATGAACGAGGAGTGGTATTTTGAATCTGACCCGCTGAAGCCCGTGTACAACGAATGGTGCAACAAAGTTTTTAACGGGATTGTTCCCTTTGTAGACAATTCGCACAGAAGGCAGTTTATCCGGTTGGTGAGTGAGCTTCCCTCGATGAACGAGCAGCACATCAATAACTTCAAAAGTTTGTGTTTAGATCCCTTGAGAAACCAGCTGGGTTTTGTGACGTTGAAATTTATGATCATGTTTAGACCGCCTGTGGTTTCGTTGATCAAATCGTTTCTGACCAATTTGAAATCAGAGCATGCCGATTTGCAAGACCAATGCAACAACCTTCTGAGCAAAATATAGAGCTTCTCCTTACTGCTTACTTGGTTTCATGATTCGCATAATATATAATTTCTAAATCATCAAAAAACTCTTCAAAGTGTCTGTAAATGCCCTCTTTTAAAGTCTCCTCGCTGTATTTCATTCACTTGGCATTGGAGGTTACCCAGGCACACCAGAGGTTTTAGACTCAAATTTAAAAATATCCTGTTCTCGGCTGAACCCAAAATAGTCTCTCCAGATACCGGAAAAAAAAAAAAAAAAAAAAAAAAGAAAAAAAATATGCTCGAACAGCAAATAGAGCCTGGCCAATTTCGAACCCATTTTGCAAACAAGATTTTTGAAACTTTTGGGACGGAATGCCTGTGGTATGTAGGCACAATTAGTCTTGTACGTGTAGATTATGTTTATTCTGAAACACTTGGACGTTAAGCTTGTCTTATATAGATGGCTATTTTCTTTTAACTTTGAATGCTAAAAAACGGTTCTTCTTTAAAGCTAGAAGACAAACCAAGACTGACACTGGATGAAAGTCTACACAAGTTTCAACACTTTTTAGCATTTTCGAATTCAGGCCATTGGTTTTTTTTATTATCTTTCGCACATCTTTCAAATACTCATTGAAGCGTTTAATTTGCTGGAAAAATGAACACTCCTCCTGGACAACTGTCTCCAAGAATACACCCTGGGGCTGTTCTGATGTCTCCAAATGGAAACTATTCAACCGGAACTAGCGGTGCTTCAACAGCAAATCTTTCCCACAAAAAGAACACTAGCGTGAACATGCAAGGCCACTATTTTCCCCATTCTACACTGGACGATTTGATTGAAAAGACAGACCATCCATTGTCGCCAACAACGTCAAATCCGAGTGTTCAACATATGAATGGCACTTTTCTTGAGAGTTTTGCCTCGCCCTCCCAGGCTCCACTAGATAGTGATTTGATTTCCTACAAATCGCAGTATCAAAACACGAACGACCCTTTGGGTGGTAATATTATAGATGCAAACTTTGGAAACTCAAAATCCAGCACTGTTGTTAACTTCACACAGGATGTGAACCAGTTGATATACTGGATGGAAAAATTGAGTGTTCAACAACAAAACACCGTGATGGACAACTTGTTGAGTTCTTTGAACGAGGAAGTTTTGCAATACACGAAATTGAAACTGGACTCCTTGATACACACGGGCTACATATCCCCATCTCCTATCGGGTCTCCGGCTATGCTTCCCCATAACTTTGTCTCAGGTAACAACAACAACAACAACAATAATAATAATAATAATAGTAATGTGATCAACGGGTTTGATTTAAACAGTTCTGCAGGAGCATCCAACGTTTTGGGCTCTTTTATGCCGCTGGAAACAACAATGTCTGCGCCTGCCATGGGGCCAGCAGTATCAATGGGTATGTCACCCAGTTTGTCGATGCATGCTCAGCCTCAAATGAACTCATTGGACTATATCATGGGAGTGAACGAGCAGCCGGTGGGTTATGTGAATTCTGAGTATAGCAAACAACAGCAGCAGCAATGGGGGTCCACCAATCCCATGGCTCCTTCTTTGTCAAACGGGGATCAACCGAACTCATCAATTTACGATTTTTTGATGGGAAACAGGCCAAGAAGTGCCGATCCGTTCAAGGACAAGTCTCAGCAGTTGTTGAACGAAAAAAACAGTGGTAATAGTGTAGATGCTGCTGGTCCCGCATTCCATAAACCGAGCTCCAAGTACCCTAATGACACGAGTTCTTCTAAGAATAGTGGTGGGAACTCGTACATTGGGAAAAAACTTGGGATCAAAAATTTTTTAAATGGTATGAAACCCGGGTCGTCCAGCAGTTCTTCCACTGCGCCTTCACAGGGCTCAGCTCATGCTAACGAATCCAACAGCAGTCACGTTGCCGCTGTTTCCTCCTCTGCGTCCTCCGCAACCTCAAGCAATCAGAACCAGGCCATGCAACCGTCAAACCTGACAGATGTCGAGCTCTTGCAAAACATCCCAATGTGGTTGAAATCGCTTAGATTGCACAAGTACACCGACAACTTGAAGCAGTACAACTGGGAAGAGTTGACAGCGATGTCTGATGCGGATCTTCAAAAAAATGGAATTGCTGCACTGGGTGCGAGAAACAAATTGTTGAAGGCGTTCAAAATAGTGCTGGATTGCAAAGAGCAGGGTCTTATTGCCAAGGAAGCCTACGAACATTGACAACGAGTGAAGCGAGTGGACTCGTACTTTTCTGCTGATTTGCTTTGAAAAGTGGCACTTGCTGGAGCGGTTATATATGCATTGATTGAATACACATGTTAAGATTGCACATGCTGCATTAATTTCTAGAGTCCTTATATACAGATCTATCAAATGTCTTTAATTAAATTAAATTGTTTATATGTACATATATGCTGCAACGCAAAGAAGTGTCTCATTTTTTTTCGTTCTCCTTGATGTATTCCTCCCAAAATAGTCTATTTTCATTTAAATTTTTTTCCAAAAAGGCAAAATGCTGTGGGAATTTTGCGCTCAGTTTGCTGAACAATTCTGCAGCAAATGTCTTTATGAAGAACAATTGGCCCTGCGGGATGCTTGGCTGTAGGGACAAGCACTGGTCCATCAAATCCGGTTCTGGATCCGTGTCTTCGTCGTCTGAGCTTGATGAAGAGTAGGTGACGCTGTTTCTGTGGGTGTTGATATTTTTGCTTTGTGAGGTTTCTTTAATCTTTTCCGTTTGTTCGGTTGCCTCCAATCTTGCCTTTGACGCTGCTCTTTCTGCCACTTTTTTCATTTCTTTTGCTTCGTCTTCGTTCCCGCAAACCTCTGCTGCAAACGCTTCTGCATCTGCTGCTTTTGCCTCTGCTGCGTCTGCTTTTGCCAGAGCTTCTGCATATTTCTCATTTTGTTCTGTTAATTTTGTGCATTCGGCAAATTCAAGACAAATCAGGTATGCCCATTTTGTGGAAATCAACAAGGGTCTTGTGACATTGGAGATATCTGCAGCTTTCACAATAAGTTCAAGCACCAAAAGCGAGTTTTTACTCAAATGGCATGACTCAGACACAGAGCAGCTGTTCTTTGTGGTTATTGAGTTTTGTGTGTTTTGTGATAGATGCATCGAGTCTATGTTCAGTGATGAAAAAGACCTTTTATTGCAATTTGCTAGATCGCTCAAGCACTTGTTGTTCCCGTCTAAGTTTTCGCTGCAACAGGAATTTGTTGTCGACAAGTCTTCAATGTATTGGTAGTGCTTGGCCATGTCTGTTGCCAAAATGATATCGTTTATGTGGTGTTTGCCCGCGTAGCAGTTATCCAAGATATTTGAAAAATCTTTTAAAAAATTCCAAAAAATTTTGTAGTGGAATTTTTCCAAGATAGAATCTGCACTATTTTCGTAAAATTTTTGCAGCATCTGAGTGTTTTCCTGCATGATTTTGTTATTGGTTCCCGGATGCCCAACATCGTGACCCAAAGCACTCAAACTTAGTAGAAGTAGCATACTTGTCAGTTCTTTTTTCGAGCATGCACATATGTGATTTGAAATTGAGCTTGATTGTGCAGAATCTGGATTAGATTTTTTACAAGATTCACCAACAAGTTGCAAAAACAAGTAGTGTGATGCCTGCAGCACGTCAACTGCGTGTTTAAAATTGTGGAATTTGTTGTCTTGGTGGTAATTGCATTCAACAATGAACATCAAAAGAAACACCTCATTCTTGGACACTGACATTGATTTTGAAGCTGAAGGTGCTGAAGGTGATGAGGAAGATGATGAAGATGATGAATTTTCTTTGCCAACTATGTCCTGTGTTTGCAAAATTTGTAAAGAATTAGATGAATCTTTGTAGTCGTTTGTGATCAATGGATACAAGATGTTCACCCCAATTTGAATCAACTCGCTTGGTGTAAGTTCAGTGGCACAAAAATCCCATGTATTTAAGCACGAATTGTACGATTTGGCAGATTTCCCCTGAGGTAAATGCAGTATTTGGGACAAATCTATATGTGCAAGCAATTCACTGATGTTTAAATCCTTGTAAGAATCTGGAACAGAATGTTTTGTGTTTGCAGTGATCAATTTGGAAAGTTGGGTGTACATTGAATATGTTGAGTCGCTGCATGTGGTGCTTGTTTTTGTATTTTGTAAGTTCTTGGATTCCTGTTGTGAATCTGTTGTATCAAAACACCAGTGTGTAACTCTTCTCATTCTGTTTTTTAGAACAGGATGGAAATTAGACATATTCAGAGCGTTGTAATTAAGTATAGTTTGTTTAAGAGTGGTTGATGTTTCATTGAACGGAACTCCTGTTATGTGAAACTGGAGCAAACCAAAGATCTTGTTGAATACAATTTGAAGCTCTTGTGAGTCAAGGGTGTCTAATCTGTGTTGTGAATGTGGAGTGCTGATGGATCTTGCATTAGATCCGTTGGTTATGGAATCTATTTTATTCTTTCCGTTTGTGTGGGATTTTGTTGTTTGTTGTTGATTGCTGGTTGTACTTTGATTTTCTTTATGAAATCTTGTTTCCGTGTTACTCATTTGGCTATTACTCAATAAAATAATCAATGTAGAATAATTTTCAAAATGAAGTGAGCCTTTTAATCTCATTTCAAATATATGTACAATCAATTGTGTAATAGTTTCAAACATAGTAACTTTTATGTTTGGATTGTTCGTGGTGATTGCATCTATGGTTTGGGAGAGATGGTTTTCATCCTCTTTCTTTCTCTCTTTAATACTTTCTTCATGGCTACTCACTTCATTGCTAATTGATTTGCTCGTATTAATAGTGGTATTAATAGTGGTATTAATAGTGGTATTAATAGTGGAATTAATAGTGGTATTAATAGTGGTATTAAAAGTGGTATTAATAGTAGTATTGACCAAATATACATTAGTCACTGGCAATTCTTTATTACATCCATTCTTATCACTACTATCCTTAATATCACTATTATTACTATTATTACTATTACTATTATTATTATTATTATTATTATTATTATTCTCTTGCATTCTTCGTTCTTTTATATCAATGTGTCTCTGTAATCTCTATTTCTATCTCTTCAAATATTTTATATCTTTCAATATCCAATATAATCTCAAATCATAAAACGCACTTGTTAATTTATATTCTAAACTGTAAGCAAATGAACCACAATTTTCTGTCGTGTCTTCTGGTCTCTTCTTTTCGTCTTTTCGTCCTGTCGTCTTGTCGTCTTGTTTCCTTCTTAATGTCTTGCTGTCTTACTGTCTTATCTTCTGGGCTTGTTATATCTTATACCTAATATCAATAACGAATTAAAGATATTATCTTGGCTCTCTTTCTATCTCTCTCTATCTCTCTCTATCTCTCTTACTCTCTCTCTTGTATAAATAACATTAAAAACAGATTTTTTCTTTAAAACTGGACAAGACAGAAAAGACAAAAAAAAACAGACAGAGACAGAGATAGAGATAGAGACAGAGATAGAGAAAAAAAAAAAAAAGACAAACATGGGACCGGGTATTAATAATTTAATGTCATAATTATCACGTGATACGTTTTGATTGGCGAAAAAACCAGGAGGGACTTGGGATACTGTGTGTATGTGTGTGTGTGTGAGTGAGTGTGTGTGTGTGGTATAGGTCACACACACTCACTCAATCACTCACACTCTCAATCACTCACTCAGCTACCTTGTGTACTTCTGATACTCTCCTATTACTCTTTCCGTTACCTAATATTTAGAATCTGATATAACACACAAACACACACATACATACATACAAACACACACATACATACATACAAACACACAAACACAATGTATCTAATTCTCATTCTTATCAATTTCCTGTTTGTATATCAAATCAAATCACCTGATTTAATCTTATCTAATATCAATCTTTTGTTATCTTTTTTTTGACAGGAAGTTTTAGGTGTAATGTCATTTGTACTATAATTTACTCTAGTTTACTCTAGTTTACTCTAGTTTACTGTAATTTTGCTATCAGTAATTATGGTTTATACGGTATTCTATGTATTGTACTATCAAAGTATATTGTCAAGAGTTTTACAAATATTTTGACTTCCATAACTTCTCTGACTTCTCTGACTTCTCTGACTTCTCTGACTTCTCTGACCTCTCTGACTTCTCTGACTTCTCTGACCTCATAATTAAATCTTTTTTGACTTCGTTGCTTTATAGTCAAAACTTTCTTGCAGTTTTTTCTGACTTTGTTGTTCTTCTGATTACCTTTTTTTTTCTTGTATTTCGGTATATTTCAAGATTTGGATTTTTTTGTTCTCGGGCTTAACTCTCTTGTGCGAAATAAGACTGTTTATAACACCGACAATACATTTTAAGGAGAAACGGTTTATTTTTTTTTTTTTTTTTTGCCTTTCTGCTTAACCGAAAGATATTGATTATACCGAATAAAGGGAAGAGAGAGAGAGAAAGAGAGAGAGAGAGACAGGGAGAGACAGAGAGAGACAGGGAGAGACAGAGAGAGAGAGAGAGAAAACGAATGTATATTAAGGATTTTGGGAAAGGAGAAGATTTGATTGTCGAAAAAGGTTTAAATTGAATTTGACACTTTTTATTGTTAGTTAACTATTTAATCATTTAATTCGTTGATATGTTACTTGATTTTTTTGTAACCTTGGTGTTAGTTGAAATTGTGATGACGAAGCCCAACTACCTCATCCCACAACACAAAACCCCCCCTAGTACCCCTCGCCCCAGATGCTAAGATTACAATCCCCATTTTTGAAAAACACCGCTTCTCTATTGCAAAGATCTGTAAGATTTAACAGTACAACTATTGGTAATGGTTTGACTAAAACAGAATTGCCATACACCTTCACAGCAAGTGGACCAATCCAAGTGAAATACACTCCACAACACGAATGGTTGGCAATTCATCCAAATAATATTGCATTTATTGGTATTACAAAATATGCAGCAGTTGCATTAGGTGACGCCACATATATTGAATTGCCTGAAAAAAACAGTTCATTGGAAATTGGTGAAAGTTTTGGATCTGTTGAGAGTGTTAAAAGTGCTTCTGAAATCTATTCTCCTGTCAAAGGTGAAGTTCTTGAAATTAATGAAGAATTGAATGATAAACCACAATTGATCAATCATGATCCAATGGGTCAAGGTTGGTTGGTTAAAGTTGTTTTTGAAGAATTGGAAAGAGAAGACCATTTATTGGATTTGGAGAGATATGAACAAAGTTTGAAAAATGATACCTACTAATCACCCACGAGCTAAGGTGAGTTTTTTGATTATTATCAAACACCACTCGCTCGCTATAGTGAGGGAGTGAGTGTTTTGTGTGTGATTTCTTTACGCTAACGCAACCAAATAACTCAGCCTCCACTTTATATACTCCTCTTTATATTCTAGAATTTATGCCGTATCTATGTGCATACTCTCCGCAAGCAAGCGGTCAACAGTAAGCGTCACATGTGTATGTTCTATACACTCATAATTAGTTATCAATCTTAGGGCCGTAACCTTGACTAATTGTACCCTGCCTCCCATAGCAGTAATTCAAACAAAACATTTAATCATTGCACTTCCAAGCAATCTTGCAACAAGAAACAAAATAAGAAAGAGTGGTGTAGAGGATGGACGCGATCAATCCTGAATTGGTCTTCTCAGGGTCTTCTCAGGGTCTTCTCAGGGTTCAAGTCAGCTATTTATCAAGTTTTCTAACTGACTTGTAGAATCGCTTTGCTGCTTAAAGCTTAAAGCCAGAGTAGGTTCTGCTCAGCTAACTTTTGCAACTTCTAGAATGAAATTTTTCAAAAATTCAAAAGTTTCTTCATGTAGAAAGTTCACTAGAGCAGTTATGAAATATAAGAGATGTTACTTCAGGCCCGGGAAATTATGAAGACCAGATCATATGAAAAAGATAAGACGAGCACTATAAAAGCTTCTTAGAAAAACCAATTTTGTAAGAAAACTAAGCTTCAGTCCTAAGCTTTTCAAACCATTCTCAGTTTGTAATCTCAGAGAGACCACTGATAACATACCCAATAACTTACTACTAAAAATCAAAAATCGTATCCTTCAATACTTAAGGAACGCGCAAACTTCAGTGCAGAACTGGCCCTGTGTGTTTAAAATAAGCAATATATTAAGTTGCCCTGGTTGGTAGTTTGAACAGTCAATGTGCAATCGGCACCACGACGAATTGAGTAAAATTTCCGGTTGATTTGTTTTAATTGTTTAATTACAATGTTATGATAATTTTTTTTTAATTATTAAAAAACCTGATCGGCAAATTTTAAAAATTATTTATGCCAGGAAAAACAAACATTCTCAACAATCATGTGACTTGAGCACTATGTATTGAGCTACTTACTGCTAGCGAGCATGAGCATGTACTTGGTCCGTTTCTTAAAGCAAATACACATCAATACATACAATCTCTATAATAAATAATCAATGAACAAACAGCATTAGCACAACTACCCCTTACCGATTGTCTCACGCGCTCAATTTTTTGTATTCCTCCTCTGTCTTCAATGTCAACTGCAAAGCGTGCACGTCTCTAGCAAGTTCCTCTGCCAACAGCGAGTAGATAAGCTTGTGTCTTTTCACTACCGGCATGCGCTTAAACCCATCGCTCACTATCACCAACCGTATGTGACTTTCTATCTTGTTAGGCAAGTTCTTTTGTGCTGCGTGTGCAACGTGTTTGTACGAGTCATTGTAGATCTCCAATTTACTGATGTTTGCAGAGCTTATCCTGCTTGAAGGGTCGCCCTTTTGCAATTTCGCAATTATTTGCTGACAGATTGGGCCATCAGTACAACGGTTAGGGTCAAGGGTTGTTTGGGAAGACATGCGGGCGACTTGGGTGTATAGAAGTCTTTGAGATCTCAACGGTGCTTTAAGCATGTTGGGAGTTTGTCTCTTTTGAAACTAATGTTTCCTAAGGGCTAGTTCAAGCGCTTCAATGATTTTCTCTAAAGCATTGTTCAAAAGTTGAATTTATCTCTCGGGTCCGACCCGAAAGTACGTCTTGTCAAAAAAAAAAAAAAAAAACACAACATTGATATTAATCAGCGCTCGGGTTGCACAGTTGCCATATCACATCCTAAATGCACAAGTCAGCAAACAAACAAATAAACAAGTAAGCACGCACATATCAGCTTTACTGTCCTTTGCATCCAGTTCCCCCTTCCATGTTTTTGAAAACCGTGCCGTCGAAACTCAGAATTCATTGTTTTCGGGTTGGTCACTTCCCACAGCTTGCCACACTAAGGCACAACTCCACTTTGTCCTTTCAGACCGATGAAGAAAAAAACATATACAACAAGTTGAAGCAAACTTTGCATAATCCAAAGGAACTGCTAGTCCAGGATATTAGCGGAGGATGTGGGTCGATGTACAAAATCATTATCCAGTGCGCAGAGTTCAACAATCTAACAATGATCAAACAGCATAAACTAGTCAACTCAATTTTGAAAGATGACATCAAGAGATGGCATGGCTTGCAATTGACCACAAAGAAAGATCTTTGAACGAGTGTCATACTTTGCCTGTAAATACACCAAAGTGAAAGTTTTTTCAATTCACTTACATATATATATATATATATATATATATTTATACACTAATGATTATATTTATTCAATTTTTTCCTTTTTTTCCTCCAGAATATCTTCTTTCACAACTTCAATAGATTCAAAAGTGGAAACATATTCAAAGTTGTCAAAAGTCTCGTATGGTTTAACCGCTTCAGCAGCTTCGGTTCTGTATTCAATCCATTCTTTCAATTTCTTCTTTCTGTCCAAAATGGCCAGTCTCAATTCTTCGTTGGATTCCATCAAATCTTGTTCTTCGTATTTGGCAGCATATTCTTTCAAGTTCTTTCTGATCTTCTTGATTTCAGCATTGGTCAAAACATGGTTAGGTCTTGGTCTCCAAGTGAAATGTCTGAACCCGACAGTGGCTTCTTCTCTGTGCAATTGACCACCGTAAGTATAAATCTTGTACCCGTTTTCAGTTTTGTGTTTGTCTGCAGAACTCCAAATAGCGAAAAATCTACCACAAGAATCCCATTGAACATTGGTCACAGAAGAAAACTTGGAAATACCAATTTCTTTAATGGCAGCATTGACTTTGATAGGACCAGTAGAACCAATGGTGGCTTTCTTCTTGTTGAAGTTTGTAGCTGGTTGGTTTCTGTTTCTGTTGTTTTGGTTTGGGTTGATCCCCAAACTGATTTGGGCGGCCAAAGCAGCAGCATCAGCAGCAGCTTGTTTTCTTTTGTTGTAATCGGCAGTCCATTGAGCACTGTTCAATGGGTGTTCACCGGCGTAATCCATGTCAAAAAACAAAAATTCACTGTTTTTAACAAATCTCGAAACCAAGGTACCAATAACAACAACTCTCCCGATTGGAGACCAAGAAATGGTGTTGGAGTGCTTGCCAGTGATTTCGTAGACAACAGTCCACGATGGGGCTTTTTCGTCAGAACCAACAGTGGTGGCAAAGAATTGAACAATGTTTTGTGGAACTGCAACGTTTGGATCCAAGTTGGCTTCATCAATGGAAATAGTGACAAATCTGTTACTTTTTGGTTCCCATTTAAATTTCAAAACTCTTTCTTTCAATTCGATTTTTTCCACTGGGTAATCTCTTCCTGTAAAGGAAACAATTTCCAAGTTGGTAAAGTTGGATTTTTTAGATTTTGTGTGTCTGTCGACTTGAACACACAAATATTCAGCTTGAGCTTGCCAGTGGAATTGAACATCCGTCACTTGGACCAAGTTGATTGTTCTCAAAACTCTTTTTCTTGGAATTTCCATAATCGTGGCTTTGCAACTTTGATTTTGCATTTCTGGAGTCCAGTAACACAAGACAGAACTTAAATCCTGTGGGTTTCTGCCCAAAGCAATACCTGCTGGTGCAAATTGGAAATCTCTGACATTTTCAATTTTCATAATTTTGTCATCCAACAACTTGAAGTTGTTTTCAACTTCGTAAACGGCAATGGCGTTTGGACCCAATCTACCACAGTATTTGTCATCAAAAGACCACTTGATCATTGGCCAGTGGAATGGAACCAAGTCTTGTGGAGGCAATGGGAAAGTTTTCAACAAAACACCGGTTTGAATGTCCCAAATGGCAATGTTGTGGTTTTGAGATTCCTTAGGGAAGAAAACGTCATCGTTAATTGGAGTTGGGGAGAAAGTGACCAAGTATTTTTCCGTTTTGGAAACTTGAACAGCTTTGACATCATAGTGAGCAAATTTGTTCAACTCCACCAGTTCGTCTCCACCCCAAGTTTTCACACCTTGTTCGTGCATGGAAATCAAGAAAGTCCCCTTTGGAGAAAATTTCAAGTTCCCGGCATCACTCCAGTTGACTCTTGGCTCAACAACAGGCATAGGTTTTTGAGCACCTTTGTACCAAGCAAGCAAAGACATTTGATCTTTGCTCATGACAAATTGGTCTTTGCCGTCCAAAACCCAGTTTTGCAGTTCACTGTATGAGACAGGTTTTTCCAAAACCGGTTCTTGGTATTCAACATTGTAGTCGTCAGAGGCAATGGTGTCCATGTCTCTGAAGGAGTTAACCAAAAGTTTGTGCTTGGCATCCAACTTCTTCCCGTCCAACAATTTGATGGCTTTTTTGCTGCTCAAGCTATCTTTGTATTCAACAAACAAATAACCTTTGGTAGTTTTCTTTTCTTCGTCAACTGGCAATTCAAAGTTGACTATTTCACCTGCTTGACTGAACAATTTGGTCAAGACCCTGGTCAAAGCTGGGATCTTGGATTCTGGAGCAACAGGGGCCCCGTCAACAACAACAAAGTTGTCGATATCTAGCAACTCACCATTCCCAGAAATCTGGTATTCTTCTTCAAACTGTTTTTCAAAAGCTGCTAGTTCTTCTGGGTCAATTTGAATATCATCTAATTTGATGTTGTCAAACTCAGTAAGAGTGGACAAGTTTTCAATTTCTACTGCTGCAGTCATCCTGTTCAGGTTCCGTTGGTGTTTGAACTTTTGTGAGAGTTATGAATAAATGATCCTCTCAAGAAAATCTGTGCAATAAAAGAGTCAGCATATCAAAGATGGTTTCGAGATAACCCTGTGGTATCAAGAAAAGTGAAAAATTTTAGCCCAACGAAATGGCCGAGACAGTGAAAAAAAAAAGAAACCAAAAAAAAAAAAAAAAAAGGAAAACACCAAGATTTTGATCACATGCTCAAAAACAAATCTCATCTCCTACGAGAAACGCGAAATTTCCAGCTTAATTTAGGATCTTATTATTTTGCATTTGTTTACATTTGCATTAGTTGAGACTTGCAAGACCATAAGATTCCAACGGCCAGGAAAGAACGCACAAAACTCTACCAAACCCTTTTTTTTTTTTTTGAACTAGCGTATACGACAATGAGCCGGTTTGGAACACTTGAAAGAGATCACAGAAACTTTAGAGACACAGAGCTTTTCGACAATTCAGAGGATGACAATTCCAGCACGAATGCACCGGTCCATCCTCCTGAATCTTTTGAGCTTCGTCCTGATGCAAACTCCACGAACATCATGGAAAGCTACGAAACTGAGCTAAATGGAGGTTTGAATGCACTGGGCGAGCACATAAGCAGAGGGCTTTTAGAGGAAGACCGAGCTAGCTCACAGTCATCTCCTGTTGAAAATGCACATTCACAGCAAAATCTTGAGACGGATCAATCTAGCTCAAAAGGCAAATCTGCTTCTGAGCCATCACTAGACAAAATTTCTCCAAAATTTAGAGAATTGGGAATTTGGGAACCTTCCCAATCAGCAGGTTCCTCCAAAATAGGTGTTGAGCAAAAGGAGAAAAAACGCAGCATCTTGAATCAAAAATCTGCTACTATATCAAATTCAGGAGTTTTCACAAACCATGACGCACGGACAGTGTCTGCTTCCAATTCAAACAGCATTGAGCATTTGCAACAAGAATTAGCTAGATCCCAAATGCAAATAAAAATACTCACGGATGAGTTGAAACAAGCACAACCTTTTTCAAAAGATTCAAGTTCAAGCCAACCTACAACTACTTCTTTCAAACCACTAATTAATAATAACAATGTAGAGATTGAAAACAATAATTGGAAACACGAGCAAGAGCTCAGTGAGCTACATGAAAAGCACGAGAAAGAAATTAATGAGCTGAATAAAAAACTCGAGTTATCATGTGCCATGCAGGAGGAAATGCATATTGAGTATGAAGAAATGTTCAAATTTTATACAGATATCATCAAAGAATATGAAACAAACATGTCGCAGCTTTTCGCTAATCTAAATAAATTTATTGAGAACAATGAAGAGTTTTTGACAATGAAAAAGAACTATAAAGCTTTGAAAATGACCAAAAACTGTGATGAGAATTTTGAACAACTAAACAAATTTTTTTATGAAAATTTGACAACTATCAGGGAATACAAACTAGAACAGCAGCGAGTACGGGAAGAGGCTTTGCATGAGGTATCTGAATTAACGGATGATGAGGAGGAAAACAAAGAAAAGAGGGACACCAAGGGAAATACACACGAGCACGCCCAAAAAGAGGTTTCTTTTGTTGATGGAGATGGGATCTCAAATGAGGAAGCGTCTATTTATCAGTCAAGCAAAGAACCAGGTGAAGAAACACGATACGAAATAGAAATTGAAAACATTCATACCGAGTACCACAATTTTTTCAGTCACATTTTTGAACTTTTGAACCAATCGGATCAGTACGGGCGTGAACTGGAACACAAAATATTTCAACAAACCACACTTCTCAAAAGATTTGATAGTTTACTGAATGACGAGCTCGAATACACGAGCTCGACCGTGAAGGAACACCTTGAGCAGGAGAATTTAGGGCTGCTTACGGATCTCAGCGAAGTGAACCAGCTCGCAAGACATTTGGACTCGCGTCTTGCACATCACTTGAAAAACACCAGCAACTTTCAAATCGATGTCAATGAAATTTGCGGTGATATCTTGGTGCAGTTTGGAAAAGTCTTTGAGCCCGACTCAATTTTTCTGGCCAAGGAAAAGCTTTACAAACATAAATTAGAAATTGCAAATGATAAAAGTAGGCAGAATAGTGTTCGCCTTTTGCGTGTTCTGCAATTTATTCGAGCAGGCACATGTTCTTTGATTGATGAATATATCTCTCAACTGAAGTTGAAAAACAAGCACAATGCGTTCATTGAGATCAAAGAATTGAACAAAAAATGGTTGTTAGAAAAGTATAAACGTGAAAAAGATCTAAGAGATTTTCAACAACGGCTCTCAAGTTTAGAAACAAGTGAATAGTAGTTTGGAAAAACTTATCATGAGGACCCTTTACAATGATTATAAAGTTGACTTTTTTTGTTTTTTTTTACTTAATATCTAGATTCACTCAAGGACTTCTAATTTTTTCAAAAACTAATTCTCCAACTCAATATCCCCTTCAGCATCTTGAGCATTACTGCCGGAGCCCGCAGCTGGTTCATCGTCGCTATCTTCGTCACTGTCGTCCTCACCTTCAATTTCTTTTTTGGCAAACTCAACTGCTTCGTCAAACAATTCCTTTGGAACAAATTTGTGTACACCGTCCGTTTCACTTAATGAGCACCAACTCAATTCAAGTTCAAAGTCTTTGTCTTTATTGTCTTCGTGGGCCATGTAAACAATTTTTGCAACTTGCTTGACGGCATCTTTGGCACTTAGCAGAACTTCATCGTCTTGTTCAGCTTCCACAGTCAATATTTTTTCAAGTTCAGCTTTGGCAGTTTGTCTACCTTTACCGGTCGCAGCCCCTTTGTAGCCCCAACACGTACCGCTTGGTTCTAGCATGAATAATTCAGGTTTCCCGTCTTCCTTGGAAACACCTCCAAAGATGGCGGTTATACCAAACGGTCTCACACTGTTGTATAGAGTGTATGCTTGAACGTACTGCCCTAATCTGTCGGCCATGGCATCCAGAGGAATTGGTCTACCGTACATTTTTTTAAAGTTGGCGCTTTCTTCTCTCCCTCTGTTGACTAGATGTCTTCCGTCGGGAAGCAGCCCTGAGTAAACACACCCAATGTGTCTGTCTATGGTTTGAATTTTTCTGTTTTTCCCTGGAACTAAAAGTTTTGAGGTAATCAATTTCTCAACACCGAAAACAACTCCATCTTTGCATTTAAGCCCAACGGAAGTGGCCCCATTTTCTACTGCTTTGACGGCATACTCAACTTGAAAGTTTCTCCCGTCAGGAGAAAAAACACTGTTGGACAAATCGTATCCTGTACCAATTGAAGTCATTGAAGCTGCGCTAATTTATGTGTGTGTTCTTTGGTTGATCTGGAACTACCTTTGAGTAGAATTGACTGGATAAAGTCACCTTGTTCAGTTCAAACATATGAATTTGCTTCAAACCTTTGACATTATCATCTACAAGTACGTTATGCTCCTTTTTTTGCCACCAAGTTGATCGGACTCACAACTTCGCACTGTTTATATCTTTTTTTTTTTTTTTCATTTGGTCCGAGCCGGACAGGTTTCCGCAAATATTGTCCGACATGCATGCAAATCCACAGGCATTCAATTGAAAGCACTTGAGCGCATAGAACCTTTAAACAGAAAACCCAACTCAAAAGCTCTCTGCCGTATCATCACACAAAACTAATGCAAAGCAAACACGCTGTGAAAGTTGTTGTATGTGGTGACGAAAATGTGGGAAAAACCACATTGATTGCAAATTTTGTGAAAAACCAGTACATTCCGCATTTACAGAAAAGACTCACCCCTGTGTCTATTTCAAAAGATTTCTCAGACAGCTACAGCTTTCCGGAAACAACCGTTGTTATTGATACAACTTTAGAGGACACTTCTCATTTGCAACAAAGTTTGGAAACTGCAGACGTGATTTTGCTAATTTACTCAGACGACAAGTCTTATGATAGAATTTCATCTTACTGGTTTTCCATGTTCCGTAGCTTGGGGTTGAACCTTCCTGTGATTGTTTGTAGAAACAAATGTGATTTGCTTAGTTCTGAAGATTACGAATTGGTGGATGACGAGGATTTTTTGCCGATTTTGAACGATTTCAAGGAAGTTGGCTCTTGTATCAAAGCCAGCTGTTTAGACAACCACAATGTTGACCGCACTTTTTTCTTATGCCAGAGATCAATCATGTTTCCGTTAGCCCCACTATACGACTCAAGAACTCAAGCCTTGAAGCCCTCTTGCGCAAGCGCTTTGAAAAGAATTTTCATACTATCGGATAAAGATCAAGATGGATTTTTGAATGTACATGAAATAGCAGTGTTGCAGAAAAAAAGCTTCAACAAAAGCATCAAAACCTCTGAAATCCAGGATCTTATTCAAAACATTCAAGAACTTAATATTCCAAACACTTGCTCAAGAACTAGGGGCTTAACAAAGGAAGGGTTTCTCTTATTGAGCACTTTGTACATCGAAAAGGGCAGGTACGAAACTGTTTGGGGCATGCTAAGAGCCTTCCACTATACAGACACATTAGAGATCGATGCGAGCATCTTGTTTCCCAACATTGGAATTCATCAAAATTCCACCTCTTCCATAGAGTTAAGCAAAATTGGCTACCGGTTTTTGGTGGAGGTTTTCAAAAGGTACGATAAAGATAACGATGGGGGACTTGATGACTTTGAGTTGAGACAGTTGTTCAAGAGTTGTCCCGAGGGTATTCCGCGATTGTGGATTGAGAACTCTTTTCCCAACAGCGCACCTACTAACAACGATGGACATATTACTTTGCAAGGGTGGTTAGCACAGTGGGCTATGACTACTTTCTTAGATTACAAAATCACGACAAAATATTTGGTTTACTTAGGGTTTGAGCAAAATGCGAAGATTGCTCTTGAGATCACCAAGCCACGGAAAATGAAGAAAAGGTATGGCAATCTTTATAGGGCTCCCGTGTCTGATAGAAAAGTTGTTAATTGTTTTGTTTTGGGGAAGCCCAACAGCGGGAAAACTGCGTTGATGGAAAGTTTTTTGAACAAGCAAATAGTGGACAATGGACTTTATTCACCAACAATCAGACCACAGATAGCCGTCAACTCTATGGAGTTGAAAGGCGGAAAACAGTTTTACTTGATTTTGCAAGAATTCGGAGGGTCGGAAACAGCCGTGGTTGAAAACGAAGCCAAGTGGTCTGAATGTGATGTGATGTGTCTTGTGTATGACTCAAGTGACCCCGGTTCTTTTGCATATTTAGTGGAAATGATAGAAAAATATAGTTTTTTGAAAAAAATACCCATGGTATTTGTCGGACTCAAAGCTGATTTGGACCGGCAGCAACAGCGGTCTCATTTCCAGCCAGACGAGTTTACGGACTCGCTTTTCCTAGACCACCCTTTGCATGTTTCCGTGTACTGGCAAAGTTCATTGAGCAAACTTTTCAGTAAATTGGTGTACAGTTCTCTCGAGCCGTTGAATGCTACGCCAGGCTTTGAACCTGCTCTGAAGCAAAATGACGAGGAGTTTAGGAGGACAGTTGCAATGGCCTCTACAGGTATAGGCTTTGTTGGGTTATTTTCATATTTTATTTACAGATTACTTAAAAAATAACTATGTACCTTTGAATAAGAAGTCATAGTCGAAGATGTTGAACTCATCAACATCAAACGGAATCGAAGAGGTATTCTCTGAACTCTGTTCCATAGCCTCGTCTTCCTCCGTTTCTAAAACTTCGGTAACCACAAAGGTGTTCAAGTACTCCTCTAGCAACGAAATTGGCACAAAACTCAATAGTTCTGACAGCTCCAAGTCTTCTTTGAAATCTTCAGAGTGATTGATATCAAAGCCCATTGTGTTTTGCAAAAGATCAACAGCCTTTGGTGTCAGCTTTTCCTTTTGCGTATCTTTGTCAAGAATTCTGAGCAAAATGTTACAAAGCTCATTTTTTTCTGTCAGTTTTTTGATGTAATCAAAAAACATTGAGGTTTTGAACGACTGAAAGTAACTAAACCTTAGTTTTTTGGTTGAATAGGTGCACAATCTTTTCAACAGCTGACTTGTCTGATCGCTCATTTTTGTTATCAAATCAATTCTCAGTTGTATTTCTTTACTATTGAAGACGTTTTCCAATCTATTAGAGAGCTTCTTCAGCAAAATCTGTTTGGTGAACGAAAATCTTACTAGCAATGCTAAAATAATGAAAATCACTCTGTTCAACAGAATAACAACACTTTTCAACATACTTAAGCTTTCCCTGTTGTTCAAAGCATAATTATATTTGCCCTCGAAAAAGTCTTCCAACAGTTTGAAAGAACTGCAAACATCATGAATCAGGACAATAAAGTATTTTTTGTAAAATGGAAAGTAGTTTTTACTTGATTTGGCCTCTTTGCTACTGTTTTGCAACGAAATGAATATACTGTTGTTGACCATTAGTGTGTGTGCTTTTGCAAAAAACACCAGTTCGATGCAGTATGTATTTTCAACCAAAGTGGAACTGATTTTTGTGTTTGTGCCAGTTAAAACTTCCTCACTGTTAGACGATGGTTTCTTCAAATTAGATAACAGAAAGTTCTTTTCTAAGAACCCGTTTATTTTCAACATGTTTGTTTCAACAGAAAACAACGAAACAATCTTGTCCTTTCTACTATTGTGATAAAATTCACAGATAAGCGCGTACAGCTGTGCTCTTTTGAAACTCAGAGACAGAATTTTTCTATCCAAATGTGACATTTCTGGCCGTGTTTCCAGCATTTTGTCCAAAAACTGTTGGTGTTTAACCGACAACACCTGTTCGTGAACGGCGGTGTTCAAATACATTTTACCTTTGAATAGATCTTCAATCACCAAAATTGTTGACAAACTCACATTCAGAATTCTTCTGTAGTTGATCAGTGGGGATTTCTTATTTTTTTGGAAATACACTATATCCAATGGGTCCACATCCACACCAATGTTGCAAGCCAATGTCACAATCAAGTTGGCCAGCAAATCCGTTGGTTTCCCTGAAAACATGTCTGCCTCTCCAGGAGAAACAACGAGGTAGGACCATAGGTACATCAAGCAGCACAAAGTGTTTTCTGTTGTCCATGCAGTGGCATTCAGAAAGGTCAAAATTTTGATTGACACATCAATAATATTTGAAAAACGTTTTACGTGGTCTTCACTGCAGGCAAATTGCACGCCTGGACTGTTAACCTTCCCCATAATCGAATTTTTCAGTAGGATCTGTTGTAGTGCAACATCGGACAATTTCATGATGATACACAAAAGAACAAGGTTTTCCATTTTTTCCCTGATTCCGGATGTTCCCACATCAATCTTGTAAAATTCTGGATTTTCAGGATCATCACTTAATGTAGCAGCCAAACTTTTCTCAAACGTTTCAATGTTTAAAGCCACCAAGGAAGAGTAAATTTTTGAGTAAAAAAAATACTTGTACTGCATGATTTTGGTCTTTGGAGGAAGAACGTTTTTCAGCATTTCCAAACTTTTTTTCAACAATGGCGACTGTTCGTCACCAGAAGGAATGCTGTCCTCAATGAAAACCGTTTTCACATCAGTAAGCCCAGAAAGCAAAGCGTATTGGATATTGACAGTTCCTTGCTGCTCGTCGTTTTTCCCAGAAACAATCTTCTGAGCGTAGTGCTCGCAGCTTGCCCGCTCGACATCAGAAAGCTCAAATTCAGAGTAAACAGTTGATTCTAAGATTTTAGCAATGGTTTGCTTCCTTTCCTCACTAGTTTGTTTTTGGTTGTTAATAGAAGAAAACCCCATGATAGATGACATGAACACACGCATGAAAACGTCTTTTTGAACGGCAGCAATGTCGGAAAAAATATCAAAATGCTTCGTTACACCATTGCTTCTCATGAAACTAGGTGCCTGAGTTTTGAAGTCAATGTAAATGTGTTCAGGGTTGATGGTAAGTGTGCTCAAATCAGACTCTGATGGTTGGTAGGAAGAGGTGTTCCCAATAGTATTGTCTCCGGTTTGGCCCTTTGGCGAAGAAGAAAGGTAAGTGACTCCATCCGCACCTGCTGGAGGCGGAGTCAGGGTATCGTAATTTTGTGAGAGATTTCCTTGGCGGTCCAATGACAAAGCCACTGAATGATTGTAGAGTCTATTGTTTTCGTTATTGTGATCGTGATGAAATGCCGGACCACCATTGCCTTCTTTCAAAGCTTTGTTTTTCCAGTATTCAACTTGTTTGGACAACCTGGCAATCATTGCATCTTTGTTTGGTCTTTTAGGCCCAACCTGAGTATCAGTATCGTAAAAACAACTTGTGCCCAGTTGCAAACATTTGGTGCATGAAGGTTTCAAGCGATCACACTTGGATTTCCGTTTTCTACAATTGACGCAGTTGAATGACAATTTGTTTCTTTTTTTTGTAGTTTGCTTTGAAACTTTGTCACTCTCAGCAGTTTTCTCGGTTTTCGATGCTTCATCTTGCTTAAGGTCTGAGCCGTTGCTGCTAGGAGTGCCATTGTCTTGAGCGATTTTCACTTCGGAGTTGGCAGACAAGAGGTTGGCCACTGAAAGATTGTTTCTGCCGGTCAAGCTATCAGCGGAGGAATCGCTTTGTGACTGCACTGGAGTGCTGCTTGTTGCGCTAGGCTGTGTCTCTTTGAATTTTTCTGCACTATTGTTTGAAGAGGTGTTATTTAAAGAGGAACTGCTGGAGGAAATGCCACTGGAGTATTGGTTAATCATATTTGGTTGCCCAGAGCTGTAGCTGCTCAAACCTATAGGAGGTGGAGGCGGTTGTTGAGGAAAGGTTTGAAAAACCTGGTTTCCATGGCCATTTGGAAGGTTCCCTCGTGGAAGAATTGACTGAGGCTGCAATTGAGCAAGCTGAGTGTTTGGCATGTTATTTTGAAGGAGATTTGATTCGTTCAGCAAAGAATGAACATTGCTTCTATTAAAGTTGGGGTTTTGCTGGGTATTCCAATGTTGTTGATTTTGCCCGTTCGGCAACACGTACATGGACTGCTGGTGGAAATTGCGACTCGTTGCAGGGGAAGGTGGTTGATGAGATGATCCATTTTGTGCACCTGAATAATTGTAGCCGATATGGTTATGCATTATATTATATTTGTTATTGTTAAGATGGTTGGTGCCGTTGTTGTTATTGTAGTCCATGGGGGCGGGGAAGTTAAAGTTGGTGATACAGCCAGGTGGGTAGGGAGCAGTTTTTTTGTTTTTTTTTTAAATTCTCTTTTTGTAAACTTGTAGAAAAAATTGTCTTCTTGTTTAAATACGAAAATGGTCTAACGTGTTAACAAAAAAAAATTCACTTGAACGCTTTTAAAAGTGTCCAAAGTTCCGTGACTGAGTCTTTTGCTATATGATCGACAACGATTTACAGCCCCTCTTTGGAAATTCTAAACTTGCACGAAAGCAAACACTTGACCAGATACTGCTCTCGGACTTAACATGGTCAGGAACATTTTCAAGATTTACGAGAGCAATTCGACACTAAGTAGGAAAAGAAAAAACAATGCACATGATCTTGAAACAAAAGAAACAAATTTCTACCTTTAGCGGAATTACAATGACCGTCTTTCCCTACGGCGTCTTGAGCATGCATATTGAACAAAATAACAAGTTATTTATATACCTTGATGGCCTGTCATTTGATAAAGTCTTTTTGTTCATAAAAATAATAAAAAAAAATAAAAAAAAAAAAGACACAAAACAATATGTTGCTATTATTACATTCTTTAAACCCGATTGTTTAATAGATGACAATACCTTTGAATCTTCTCGAATGTCACAATATTATAGCAAAATATTCCCCTCTTTGACTTCACGCCCTAATTGTTTGTGTCTGCTGATTTAACCTGCAAGTTTATTTGAGTTCTGGATGGATCTCAATATTGTCCACAAAAACGATTCTTTTTTTTTGTTTCTTTTTTTAAACAATATCAGATCTCTGTGAATGGTGTGGAATGTTCCACATCAGGATTATATGATTTTCATCTGCAGTCAATTGTGTTTGTTGATATTTCCGCGGAAATACAATAAGTATTTTTTCTTTGGGTAAAGTATTCGGTTGAAAAACAGCCGCTGCAATAACCTAAAAGGCTTTAAATTAACATTTAGTTGCTATATATTCGAGACAGGGCGAAAGTTAGAATTTTCAGTACACAGATTGCAATTTCAAGGCTTTTTTTTTATTTTTTCTTTCAAGTTGATAATTTGACTGCACGTTGAGTTCATGAAACGCATGGCAAAGGCAAGTATTTGATCACATTCTTTCTAATTATACAATAGACGATCAATAAAATACTCACAAAAATTCCCACATCACGAGTTATAAAACAAATAGGGAATTGATACGGCTTTAGAGAAAAGATTTGCGAGCAAAAAGCCTTTAAAAAGTTTTTTTTGTTTTATTTGTGCTATTTTACACTCAATTCATGATATCATGGGATAAACTGTCTGCCAGTCTTCCAGAAGTATTTCTTGCTGGGTTCTGGAAGGTTTCTACTACAAAGTTTTGTGTTTTCTATTGGTATTTTTGTTTTGTTTTTATTGTTGTTTTTTTTTTTCTCTCTTTTCTTCTTTTGGTTATGTGCTAAAGGTTATTATTTGCAGATCACCTTTTTGCTTATAAAAGACAAGGGAATGCACTGCAATGGAACAAGCGGAAGTTAATGAGAAAAAAAAACTACAATATATAGTTTGCTCGTGGTATTCTGAGTAATCGGGATTTGATATAAGGTCAGGTGAAAATCAGGAGGGAAGATCCAAAACAAAAAAGGGGTCATTGCTAAACTATACCACCAGATTTTGCTCGCAAAAATCCGACCTCGGAGTTAATTTCTATTGTTGTTGAGTATTCGTAACCATACGGCCGTAACTTAAAAAAAAGAGAGAGGTCTTCCGGAACACTTAAACTCGAAAATTGCAAATGAGGAATCGACAACTGCTTTCTGTGGTCGGTAATCCATGTACTAATTTGAGTTGACTTTCCCAGTGCGCTGCGGGTAACCACGTTTTTGCATGATCTCAGTTCTTGTTTACATTTGTTTGCAACAAAAAACATGAACGATCAACATTCTAACAGATAATGGTAATTGAGCAGATATGTTCTTGGCAAAGAGTTGTTCCTGGAGAATAATGAGTTTGAGTTGAATTCACGTTGAATTTGATCATAAGTACGCAATGGCTACTCGAATGTTTTTTTTACAAAAATCCAAATACAGCTCAACACTAAATCACAAATTACCTAATACCCAATGGCTTCTAATCCACCAGCTGCTTGTTGTTTTGAAGGGTTCCTACATGAAGGTACACCGAAAGGTGTGCACAAGGAACTGTTTGGCCTGAACACCTACATCTCCACTCCAACCGACCCATCAAAATGCAAAGGTTGCGAATGCGGTGGGTCCGAACCAAAACAATGTGAAAAAGTTATTGTTATTTTGACCGATGTCTTTGGGAACACATTGACCAACTGTCTTTTGATTGCTGATGATTTGGCCAGCCAAGGTTTCAAAGTTTTGATTCCAGACATTTTGTTGGGTGAAACCGTTGACATCAATCATGTTGGAGAAGTTGATTTCCAAGGCTGGATGTCAAGACACGGTAACTCGAAAACCAAACCTGTTGTTGATGCTTTTATGCAAAAAGTTAAAGCTGAAATGAAACCTAAATTTTTGGGTGCTATTGGGTACTGTTTTGGGGCCAAATACGCAGTTCAACAATTGGACCATTCTGCTGAAAACAAAGGTGTTGCTGACTGTGTTGCTATTGCACACCCATCTTTTGTCACTATGGAAGAATTGGCTGCTATTAAAAAACCACTGCTAATTTCTGCTGCTGAATCCGATGACATTTTCCCAGCAGAGTTGAGACATCAATCTGAAGCCAAGCTGAAAGAAATTGGTGCTACTTACCAATTGGATTTGTTTTGTGGTGTCTCCCATGGATATGCTGCAAGAGGTGATGTTTCCAATCCAAAAGTCAAGTACGCCAAAGAAAAGACTCTGTTGGATCAAATCTACTGGTTCAAACATTTCTCTGCTTGATTGATTTGTTTTGTGTGTTATGAACGGTCAATTTCGACTGTGCAAACTTTCTTTATTTTTAAAAAAACATTTTTTAAAGTATACATATATATAAGTGTGATACGCAGTTTTTCCTATAAGATAATTGTACAATTTGGAGTTTCACGCTGGCAGCTGCATTGCAGAATAAAACGCAGTAAAAGCCTCATCTGTACCCTGAGTACGGATTGTTGTTTGTGTTTCTTGTATTTGATGTGAAATTTTGATAAGGATTGTTGTTATTTGCGGGATAGTTTTGAGCTGAGTTGGAATATGGATGCTGCTGCTGCTGGTTGTGATTTTGATTGTTCAAAGACGACAACGGCTGCTGGACGTCCAAATAACTTTCGGATCTTGTCACGACGTCTGGATCGTCTAATTGTGTTTGTTGTTGTCTACCAAAACTGTCTTTTTTGGACCAAATCGAGTTGCTTTCCAACTCGTAATCTTCGTTGTCGTCGTCCAGTAGCAATTTCCGTTTGGAAGAATCGCTTTGACTGCCCAATTGGAAAGCATTGTCCCTTTGCAATTTTTGATTTTCTGTTTCGTTCGTGACCATCACAGCTTTGCTCAAGTCATTCAATTCAGCGGCTTTGTTATCCATAACAGCCATACCGCCTGCCCTTGGAATAAATGAAACTCTGTCGTCTTTCATTGGTTGGTATCTTGAATCTGGGTTCTTGTGCAAAACAGCCAACACACATGTCACAATTGTGAAAATCAACAGGTACAACGCAACAACTGCATTCATAACGAACAAGACAACAGCCATCACAGAAGAAACAATCATTGGTTGACCAAACAAATTCGAAAAGAACAAAAAGAAAATGGAGTTCAGCAAGTTGATCAAGTGGATGGAAATGTTGAAAATGTTTGTTCTCTTGTCCATGTATGGTCTGAAAACACAAAGACCAACAAAATAGAAAAGTTCAATGATGAAAACAATCAAACTTTGCGCTTTGCCCTTCGTTTGCAAAGCAGCAACAAACAGGGATCTTAGCAAAGAATACGAGATCAGTGGGACCAACCACCAATAAGCAGTGGCTTTGAATTGCACGTACAAGAACCCGTATTTGTTCAAAAATTCGGCATCTCCGTATAGCAGGTAGGCTGGGTTTTTGTATATTTTGGAGCTTTGGAAACCCCTGATCACAACTCTTGTGGTTCCGTAAACCATCAAACACAAAATGATAAGTAGGATCACAGCACTGTCCACCATACAAGCAACCGAGTCTTGCTGAGTAAATTCCCAAATACAAAGCAAAGTCACTTGTGGGAACGCGATCAATGAAATTCTGTACATGGTCCCCTTGATGATATTACCCCACGATTTTCTGAATTCGAAAAATCGTGTGTTGTCTGGATTCATAGCTCTTGTTCTGACCAGTAATTCCAATAAAGATTTCAAGCAGAATAGAAGACAACACATGCAAAAGATGAAAAACAACAAAAACACAATCCCTGTTAAAAAGAAGTTCGATAATTCGATATCTGCTTTGAATGCAACTCTTTCGATCCCTCTGACTAGCAAAGTTTTTGAAGCCACTGCAGTGATGTTTCTTTCGTTTGTTGTGTAGACATTTGCGTCGTCAAAAACAGAATCGTCAAAGGATCCACTCAAAGTGATTGCCCTTTTTGCTAATTTATGTTTCACTTTATTTTTCAATTTTTGAACGTAGATTGACAAAATCGATCTATTCGCCAAAATATTTGTTGACGTTCCTCCTGTGGCTTGAACATACCATTTGAAGATTTTTTGCATGAATTCGGCATTAATAATCCCCATAGACCACTGGAAATTTTGTGTCCATGCTGCTGCAATAGGGGGCACTTTAGCAACACCCATCATTGCTGTAATAGCCAAATTTTGGAAATAAACAAAAAGAGAAATCGAGTTTGAAGCAATGTGAGCTGATGTGGCAGAGTGTCCCATGACCGAATAAAAAGCACTGGTCAAAACACCAACCCCAGAAATTGCAGCAATAGGCCAGGAAGCGTATTTCGTTTGCACAGTTTTCCCATTGGTCAAAGTGGCCAGAACACATGCTACTGGATCTGAAGTGTCTGCGTTACCATCGTCATCCAGACTGTAAGCGTACACTCTGACAAGAGCATCCAAGTCTGGAACTGTGTATGCTACAGAAGGAATCTGGTCAACCACATCAGATGTGATTTGGTAGGTTGAAGAGATGTCGATTCTCCCTGCACTCAACGGACACAAACTCTTCTCGTTCAAACTACATAAATTGATAGATCTCTGAATGATGTTTAGACCGTAGGCAATGACTTGGAACTCGATTTCGACTTTACTTGAGATGGTGGTGACTGCCTCGATGTTGAAAACAATAGAAGTGTTACCTGGGTAATACGTGACATCGAAAAAACTCGACGAAAATTGCGAGTCTTCCATACATGTCAACAACGAAGAAGTTCTTAATAGCTTGGAAGGACTTTTGTTTTTCACATTCACTGTGGATGTGGAAATCCCAAGAACATTGTCACCACCGGCTGTTGTTGTTGTTGCGGTATTGGTAGTTGTTGTTGTTGCAGCGTCGTCTGCATGGACCAGTGGATTGAAAATCTGTAGTAATAGGAAAAAACTGAAAACGATCTTCAGTAGTGATTTGCTTGTGGGCATTTTGTAAATGTTAGTGCAACTTTCTTGTATGTAATATGTTATATGATGCAACTGGGCCTGTTGTTTTTGTCTTTGGTTCAGTGGAATTGCCCTTGCTTGCTTGCCTGATATTGTTGTTATATGATAAGAAACACTTGAAGTTTCCACTCAAGAGAGCTAAAAAAAAAAAAAAAAAAATAAAGAAAACCTCCACAAAAATTTGCTTCTATAAATATACAAGATTAGCTATGAAAGAGAGGATGAAATGAAGATCACAAAAAAGTGTCAACAAATATAAAATTCAAACAGCGTTTTATGCAAAGCTTACAGAATCCTACAAATGTTTAGTGTTCAAACATAGCAAATGGACCAAACAAAAATAACTTTGTTCTATAAATAAATAAATCGATCGGTTGTACATCAAAAGGTTCACCCACGATCACTTCGCATGAGCCATGTATAACAAGAACCTGTTAAAGAGATCGATTTCAATCTGCATAAATGTGATCCCCCCACCAACAGCAACAAAACCTCTTTCAAAGTCATAGTCACGAATCATCATCAGAATTTCTTGCTTGATTGATCGATCGATTGATTGATCGAACTGAATAAATTCTTTCATCTTTGATTTTCCCGCGCCTGCTTTGCTTGCTCAATGAATCGATTCAAGCTCTAGGTTTGACCACAAAAAAACATGGCTGAGTTTTATCAATATATGTTACCTGTTCAAGTAGGCAGGACATTGTTGCAGATTGTTTGAGTAAGTACTGCACGCATTTACACTGCTCTAATTCAAGGCTAACAAATGCCTCTGTTAGGCTTCGGAGAAAAGAAAAAAAAAAAAAAGAAAAAAAGTGAAAAAAAACAGTAGGTCACGTGGGTAAAGAAAAGTTAACTTCTAAAAATAGAACTTGCGTCTGACGCTTCAAATGTCTGACGTTTGGTACGACTGACGCTTTCTGCGACTGACACTTCGAACCTCGCGATAAGCAGCAAAGAGATATACATCGTTTGTTGCTTCTTGTTGGAGAAGACAAAGATCAACTGACATCTAATGAAAACAATTGCTTCATGAGTTTGCTTTCAAAATTATCTTGAGACAAATATTCACACCAGCTGTACTAATAGACTAATAATATGAGTCAAGCACAAGAAATACTATTCCAAACCAAGTAGTCTCACCCACCCCCGCTTCCGTGCCAGCAATGAAAGATTTTGGTCACCCTGGGAAAGCCGATGTCACGTCGCTTGATGAGGATTTGTACATCAAAAGAAATGCGAAGTTCACGCAGGAAAACATTCAAGAAATTCAGAACTGGATTTTCAACGATATTCTGCACCAAACTCCAGAGTCTAACGACGCAGATCTAATAGACTTGCTTAAAGATGGCTGTGTTTTGTGTGAATTGGCAAATGTCTTGAGCACAGGTAGTGCATGTGAAACTCCATTGATCAAATATAAGAAATCTGCAATGCCCTTTGTGCAAATGGAACAGATATCGCTTTTCTTGCAGTTTGCTCAACGGTACGGTGTTCCACAAGACGAGTTGTTTGCCACTGTTGATCTTTATGAAAGAAAGGATCCAGCACAAGTGTATCAAACATTAAAGTCATTATCACGGTACGCCAATACGAGAAATCCTGAAAGGTTTCCTGTGTTGGGTCCACAATTGGCTCAAAAGAGACAAGCACCTTTAAAGCCTAAGAAGCCATCATATTTGACTAATGCTTCTTGGAGTACAATGGAATTTGGCTATATGAAAGGTGCTAATCAAAAGACTGAAGGAATAAGCATAGGAACGAGAAGAAACATTACAAGGGATTAGCATCAGCGAATATTGACACGAGCACAGCGAGTGGCAATATAAGCGTGGTGAGTCAACTTCTTTATTTCTTTCTAATATAGGTGTCTTGAGTCAAGTGAGCTGCACGGGTGCACTGAGTTGAGAAAATTGCATGATTATCGCCAGGAACCGCGTAGCTGCTAGTACTGATACTTTGAATATTTTATCTTGGCAAAACTCATTGTCCTTCATTTACAATCTAACCGGATGTGATTTCAATTTTTTCCTGAAATAGCAGAAACTACCTAAATGATCTTAGTTTCTTCCATCGTTTCTGCCGTACTCTTGCTTCTAATTATATACCGTCTCTATCAATATCACCACGCTCACTTCACCAGACCCATAGCTGGCGTTAACCGCAAATATAATGCTTCACACACGTGACAAAACACAACACAATATTTTTCATGGCGCTTAACTTATCAAACGCGTTACAAACACATCACACAAAGGGCTCAAAAGAAACCCAACCAAAAGACCTTCGTCTCCCATGTCCCTGACCAGCGACATCCTCTTTACAGCAACAACCGTGCATTTGGAGCACATCACCACTGCGCTCAACTGTCTTGTTCCCTTTGGGGCCAAAGAAGACGTTTTGATTATCATTGATGAAGAAGGCCTATCATTTGCAAGTGAGAAGTCACACATCATCAAAATCCAGCTTTTCCTTTCCAAAGATTTGTTTACTTTGTACCATTTTGATTCCAGTAGAGCTCCGTTTGAGAAAGTGTGTGTAAAACTCAACCACATTTTGGACAGCGTCAATGTTGCCAACAACGCGAATAATAGCGGCAATGGTGGCAACACTATCAGTAACAACAACGACGAAACTGATTTTTTAGAATGTACTTTATCGTACGATGGTGACGGTACCCCGTTTGTCTTTATTTTTGAAGACGCATTAATCACAGAAAGAATGGAGTACTCTACGTATTTGATCAAAGAGATGGACGTGTTTGATATTTTGCAAATTGATTTGGACAGGATAGAATACGAGTGCATTATTCAAGGTGACATTTTGTTCAACACTTTGCAGGATCTTAAAGAGCTCGATTGTAAAGAATGCTATCTCTATGTGTCCGCGAAGAAGAATTGCAAACCGCATTTCTCATTTATTTTCAAAAATGAACAACTAGGCCTATCAAGGATCTCATTGCCAAGCGAAAGGACATGCTTGGAAAAAATCGAGTTTATGAACAGTGTCGATTCCCAAAACAACCAATCAGCACTACAAGAAGAGTCGATTAGCTATTTCGACTTCCAAATGCTCGATAAGATAAGCAAAAGTGTGAAGATTGCGAGCAAAGTGTTGTTTCGAAAGGACACGCGTGGGATATTGAGTGTGAATATTTTGTCCAAGACAAACAACATCATTCCCGTGGGAAATTTCAGGAAATCCTCCACGACTTTGCAAAACAAGAAAAAGACCAACGTGCTGCCGAAAAACTATTCGGGGATTGTGATTGATATCACAATGATCGAGAAGGAGTCTGACTCTGATTTCCAGGATATAATAGAGATGATGAACCGCGATGAGAGCACGCCCTCTCCAAAGAAAAAAGCGTCGAGGAAAAGAGCACGTGTAGACGATTTGAGTTTAGATGATGAAGACGACCAAACTGCAAACGCAACTTCTGTCAACCTGGGACCAACTCAAAACAAGAAACCTGGGGTGCCGTTGTTTTTTTAAAAGATAAAATGGCAAGACTCTTCGTTATTAGGATCAAAAGATGTAAATGCATACAAACTTGCTTCTGTTTATAAAAAAAACTATACACGTATTTGCAAAGTGCAAGCACTTTACTGCATTAATTAGGCCAATGAAAAAAAAAACCAAAAAAAGGTTTTGTGGAAATCGACTTTGGCAAATCGAGTTCCTTCATTCCTCACAGTAAAAATTCAAACTAAATATTAAGAAAACAAAATTTTTTCAATATTCTAAATGCATTTATTGGGAGAAAGAGTTGATGATGACTTGTCTGGCATCAGAGTCAGCACCCCAGTGTTTGACAACAACAACGGAAGCACCAACAACTTTTCTGGCGTTACCTTCTCTGTCGATTTTACCCAAACCGGCCCATTCACCCAATTGTTTGGCGTCAGAAACTTTGATAACTGGAACTTTGTTTTCGGAGTTGTTAGCTAGAGCTTCAATCAAGTTTTTGATGTTGTCTTCGGTGACAGTGTCAACCAAAACAACCAATTGAGCTTCACCTCTGGTCAAAGCTTTGGCGGATTCTTTCAAACCTCTGGCCAAACCATCGTGGACCAAAGCGGTTCTCAAGACAACTTTCAAAGCATCTTCGATGGTGATTTGTTGGGATTCAACAACAACTTCTTGAACTTCTTGGACTTCTTCAACGTCAGACATTTTTTTTTGTTTCTAATTAAGCTTTATGACTTCTTCGACAGTAATTCTGCTCCGTGGGCTTCTTTTGTGTACCTAAGCATAGATATGAAGAGTAGTTCGAGAGAGCTGTGGAAGAATGAAAAAAGGTCTTAAATCAGGACATCTATGTATACATGAAACATCATCGAGGTAACCTTTGCAAGAGGGTAGAGTTTCTTTTTTTGTTCAGACTATCTATGACGATACCTTTGAAAACAACAGTGAAAAAAAAAAATATAAAAAAAAAACAACCCCCAAATGAAACGTCGCGTCGGTTTTGCTCAATCGGGAAATCAAGAAAAAACCTACCAAAAAATACTTCAACAAAAAAATGTTTCAACAAAAAACTATTTGCAGAAAAAAAACTGCAGGTATTTCGAAAAAAAAAAGATTCCGCATAACTTGATGTTTGGGTGGACTTAAAATGTCACAAATACTGTCAGAAAAAGTATTCAAGTAGTGATGCCCTGGGTAAAAACTCCATCACCAAGCATCTATATATTAGAATACTTTCTGCTTTCTTCATCCTCTGCTGCTTCTTCCTCCAAATCAATTGCAAAAAAATCATCAAACTGGCCCAAGAGTTTCTTATACACGCCCTTTGCGACGCCTAAAGAACCATCTTCGTAGGAAGCGTCTGGAGAGGGCAGCGGAGTCAAGATGACATCGCTCTTGTCACCCAGCTTTATCGCGGTCTCAAAGTCAAAACCATCTGGAATGCTGAAAGGAATGGAAGTTTTCTGTGAATAAGTTTGCTTCAAAATCACATCCTCTTCTAGAGCGCTAGAAGATTGCAAAAACTGCGCTAGACCGGCAACCAAGCAGTCTTGAGAGTCAATTGACGAGATATACACAAGGGTTGTTCCCCTTGCGCACAGTTCGCTGCTGCTTCCGTACAAAACCACCTGCACGCTGTTTTCGTTCTTTTTATTTGCTTCCTCCAATACACCCGGCGGGAACACTAAGACAGCTGCAGACTCGCCAGCTTTAAACCATTGCTGAGAGAAATCTTTCTTAATCACAGCAATGAGTCTATGGAAAAGTTGGTCCGTGCTATGGTCACCCCCATTCAGCAAACACGACTCTTGTGTGGGCGAGTGCACAATTTTCTTAGTGAATTTGGTTTTTGTGCCATCTTGAAATGTGATTTCCTTTTTGCTTGCATTGTACTCTGTGATTCTCGTTTTCAATTTGTAAGTGCATCCACCCACAGCAGCCGATCTGCAGAATCCCTGTGCTAGTTCACCAACACCACCGTACTTACTGAACAATGTTGGGAAGGGTCCGTAAACTTCGTAACTTGTCAAGCATTTCCGGATCCTTTCAATGGCCATTTGTGTAGATATGCTTTTTTCAAACGCAAGTCCAAGGGTGTAAACGATCTCACTGATTTGCGTACCACTAAGCTTAAATTTCTCTCTCAAGAAATCTATCAGTGGAGCGTCTCTGTAACGTTCCCATTTTCCGCCCTCTTCTTCCCAGTTGACAACAATTTTCAGAAATTTCATCAAATTTCTCTTGGTCAACAAGGGCAAACTTTCATCTATAAAAATTTCGTTTTTCGTTGTTTTCAGTTTGCTGAAACTCTCTGTTTTCCTGCAAAAGGTATAGTAATTGCTTAATGGTAGGAACTCGGTGTATTGGTGTACTCTCGATTTTATCAACAACGCTAGCATTTCGCTCTCAGCAAATAAAACTTTTGGGTGTAGATCTATGGAAAAATGTTTGTGCTCGTAATTTGGGTACTGCTTGAATAGTTCCTCTTGCATTTCAAAATTGAGGTTGCTGTACAAACTCCCGTTGGCTTTATCGTTCCATTCCCTGAGCTGACTAATGGAGAATGTTGGTGTTGAGTCTCCGTAGTACTCGTTGCAATCGACATGCAACACGCTTGTTCCTTGCCACACAAGAGCAGAAGCCAAAACACTGTGGGCAATATTTGTACCCACAATAACAACGTCCACTTCATCCATATGGTCTGCCATGGCTGTCTGGAGTTTTGCCGTGGGTCTTGTGAAATTGCCGCTCTGCTGTGTTGTCATGAATACTTGTAAAGTAAGCCGAGACCAGAGCACTATATATGTTGTTTTTTTTTTTTTTTTTTCTTTGTGCGATCCCACTACTTGAAAGAAAAAGTAGCAAACTAACCCTAATTAAAAATATATATATATAATAATACAAGTGTACGTATTTAAAAAAAAGTTTGGCTCTTTACTGAAACAGTTGGTGACAATGATGCCAAAATCGCTCCATGAAGATAATTTTGCGTAACTGTGTCATCTGAAACCACTGCATTCATCAATGGAGTTTTGATTTCCTGTCCAACCAGCTTTCCTTCTCCAAGACTAGGCAAAACTGCTGGGTCCATCTTGTCTCTTTTGACAATATGCATAAACACACCACCAAGCATGTAGTAAATGCCGTTTGAACCTTTTATTGGGGAACCCAAAATACGGATATCTTGGTCTTCCACTTCAAAATCGTCTATTTGCTTTACGTTGAGAACGCGGAGTGTTGGCAAATGAACAAGCGTCACCAACGAGTGATTTTCCCTTGTATAGTTTTTACAGCTTGAAGACAGTCCACCCATTAGAATTGCGTACTCTCCGGAGGAGAACATTTCATGGCCACACAAATTCAAGTTTATCGGTTTGTACAAAGAAGGCTCAATGAGATTGGGAGCCTCCAAGAATTTTTGCTCCCATGTTTCTGATGAGAAATCAAAGCACCAAAAATCTCCCAATGTGTCTTCGTTGTAGGTCCCTCCATGGATCACCAAATAAGAGTTGTCTACATTGAGTTGTTCGTAGTCGTCGTCGAAGGATACAGATGACGAGGAAACTGGTAGCAAAACCTCCATATCTGAGTCGTCAATAACGGACATGTTTTGCACATGCTTTTTCCGCACTGCTGAGAGTTCATTTGTTGAGTGGTGTGAAGAGTTGTTTTGGGCAGACGCTGTTTTGATGCTCGATATGCTTGGTGTGGATCCGTCACTTTGCAGTGCACCATAGGAGGACCCGTTTCTCAAATTGAAATTGTGGTAATGATTACTGGATTTTCTTCTTGCTGTTTTCACTTTATAATTGTCTATCAAGTTTTGCAAAATGGTGTCTTTTATGCTTTTTTTCTCGAAATTCGATCTTTGTACAATGGTAGCTGATTGGAAACCTCTTGCACAGGGCCACTGAATGTTGTTGGGAGTTGTTGTATTTTTGCTGTTTTCTGCAGATGAATTTATAGTCGGGATGCTTGTAAGACTCATTACAGGAGTGTTCCCTGTTGTTGATGGTGTTGAAAATGTTATATTCATTAGAGAATTTTTATGCATTGTGGCAAATGCTGTGTCTGTAAATCTCATATAGTTGTTCACCCCTTTTTCCAGCACGGGCAATTCCACAGACCACAAATCATTCATCGGTTCGTATTTTGAATCTCCAACTTGTTTGTATCCTCCGAATATTATGATCATGATATTATCTGGGAATTGTTTTTTGTTTGTATTGATGCTGTCATCTATTGTATTTGTACATGATAATGAAAATTTGTCTAAGCTTTTGGATTTCAATACTACTGTTTGAGAATGTCCAAATCTTGGTACTGTTGTTGGATATGAAAAATATTTGCTTGGTCTTGCCACTAATTCCACTTTTGTGTATGTAAAAGTTGCTATATCCAAAATATAACCTGTATTATTGATCAATGCTCTACTTTTCAAAAAAAACAATTTTTCATTTGTTTTGGGATCTTTTTTGTAATTTATCAATTCTGTTATAATTTCAAATCCTCCATAATAAAAGATATATCGTTCACTTATTTTTGATCCTTTACAGCAAAGTAATGCAGAGGGAACATCGCCTCTTGGAACATGTTCTCTGAATGAGTTTGATATGGTATTGAAAGAGTAAAATTTTTTGTTTCCCACCATATTTGGATTGTTAATAACATCTTTATCCAAAGGTGCTGGTAAATCGTCTAATCCATCAACATAAAAATTCGATATATCATCAATACATTGAGTATTTTCAAAATTAGAACGTAATCCTCCCATGATATACACTGTATCATTGATTTCCACACTATTATGATACACTAAACCTGGAATTTTAGTTTCTCCCAATAATTTCGGATAATAAGCCACACCGTTGAAAATATCTTTACTCAATGGTTTGAAAATTTCGTTTGGATCTGAAAAACTATTGAGTTTGTGGTTGGAGGAAATTGCATCTTGTGCTATGTATTTCGATTCTATTTGTAAATTGGGGATCCATATATTTTGTTTTTTAATTTGATGAGAAAATATATCTGTTGTGACTCTTAAGTTATTGGAATAATTCAAATAAGAATTGAGTTCTTTGGTCACTGTTTCTTTGCACAGGTTATTCAAAGCTTTGTAATACAGTCTTTGTCGTGAACCTGTTTTCAAATGGGCTATAATATCAGTATTGCTGGTCAATCTTGTGGGAAGAATTTCTTTGTGGAAAAAATCTATGTCGCTTTGAAGAACGAGCTTACTCTGATGCAAATCCTGATTATTCCTTTTTTTTGGGGGGTCCTTATTGTTGTTCTGCTTGAGTGGAGTGCTTATAGTTGGCACAGCATTCAGCGAATTCAATGAAGTCAATGAAGTCAATGAAGTCAATGAAGAAGTGGTTTTTTCTGCAGTCTTGCTCATGTAGTATTTTTCCAAATTATGCAATTGTTGTTTCCTTTCTGTTTCAAGTGAACTGGGATTGAGTAATTCATACCCAGATATATATCCAGCCACATATTCTAACGGCTTATAATCATTTTTGAATCGGTCGAGGTTCATACCGGGAGCATATATGGGGGAAAGGGGGGAAAGGGGGTTGACTACTTTTTTTTTTTCTTTTAGATATTTTGTGTCTTTTTTTTTTTTTTTTTTATCAAATGTATCCAATGGTAGTAGTTCTATTGTCAATGTGGTTTTGTTGTATGGAAGTATTAATCTCTGAAAGCTCACTTATCGCTGTTTGGGGTTTCTCTTGGAACGTTTTTTCCAAGTCAAGAAGCACTAAAGAAATATGTAATGATAACTTACAAACACGTTGACCTGGGTGTGAAAACCAATATATACTCATCAACAATCTTCCTTTCATCGAAACACTCGCCATTCAAAGTGTAACAAATCTAGAAATTTATCGACATTTCAAACTGCTCAACATCATCAAAGACTCGATAAGCCCGTTAGAAATTTACAAATCTTTAAATCTTTAAATCTTTAAATCTTCAAATCTTCAATTTGGCATTGATTTTCGTCTCAGCAGTAATTCCTGCCCTGATATTTAACGAAATTCCTTTGCACCTTTTTTAAACCTTTTGGTTGACTTACCTTCACTCCCCTTCCCCCTTCCCTTTTCTCCCCTCCTTCATTCATTTTTTTTCTCCCCAGAAAACAATCCACAACCACAGCCACAGCAACAGCCAAAACTACAGCCACAGCAACAGATAAACAGCCAAGATCAAACAAAATTAATGCTAAAACAAACAAAACAAACAACAAAAAAAAAAAAAGAAAAAACAAAAAAGAAAAAACAAAAAGAAAACAAAGAAAACAAAGAAACAAACAAAAAGACCTTACGATTTTAATGCGCTTGTGCTGTGTAAATATATACAGCCTAAATGTACAGCCTAAATATACAGCCTAAATATACAGCCTAAATACATACGGACAGCTAGAATTATTATTGCTTAATATTAGATTGTGTCACGATTACTGTAAATTTATGTTTCACGCTAAACTCTGAGAAAAAAAAATTCAAAGAGAGATAGCGAGAGAGAGAGAGAAAGAGAGAGAAAGAGAGAGAGAGAAACAAAGAAATGAAACAACGACACACTGTTGTTTTGTTTATTGTGCGTTGTTTTTTATGTGTCGATTCTTTGTGTTGTCACTGTGTATTCACTGCGTTGCTTTCTGCGTTCCTCTCTGCGTTCCTCTCTGTGTTGTATCTAAATTGTTTTCAATTCCCGTGATTGCCGACCGAAACAATAACCCTGAGATGACCCTGAGATGACCCTGAGGTGACACAGACAGAGACAGGTTTATTCAATTTACTTTAGAGAAGATGAACCATAAATAGGCTATTATCAATGTAATGACTTCACCATTAGTGTGAAAAAATTTTGTCTCGAGCAATTGTGCCTATTCTGCAAGATAAGTCCGATTATTTTTGCAGTAAAAAAAAGTTTAAAAAAATGTATATGAAAAAAAAAAGATTAGATCTCGAAATGGAATTCGTGTGAATTTGCTAATTCACATTACTCCTTGTGTTCAATACAAATGGAGGGGTTTCGCGATCATGGTAAATTTCATTTTAATCGGAAAAACCAGTTCCGCGCACGGCTCTCTTTGTACTAAAAAAAAAAATACACATACATCATCCCCCCACTGCGTTCATAATCATGTGTTCATAACCATGTGTTCGGAATGATGTCTTTGTGGTAGTCCGTCGTGCAGAGGCCCACTATTTTCTCTGCACAAATTTAATATTCTCAGACTTGCTCCTCTTCAAGGAATTTTTTTGTTTTTTGAACTTCTTGTTTGAACTGGAAACTCTTGAAGATGTTGAATGAATTGGAGTATTCATCGTTGAAAATGAAGAATTATGATGATGATGTGTGCCATGATTCATTGATGAGTTGAAACTGGTGTTTACCAGAGTACTGGAGGAAGTGTTGCAACTTTCAAAAAGATTGGGATCAGTAAACACAATTTGGAAGGATTTGTTATGCGACGTTCCATTATTATTACTGTTGTTATTATTGCTGTTGTTATTATTGCTATGAGTATTTGGATGTCCGCTTGCTGATGATCTTCTTTTCTTATTTGAATGCATTGGTTTCCCATTACTTGAAGAATGTGATTGATGGTTGATCGGCAATGAAGTGATTCTTTTATTTCCTTGTTTCTTTTGTGGTAAATATTGTAAATTTCCCATACCTTCTTGACCAGCGGAAAAAGTGGTAGATCCATGACCATTACTGAAAGATCCCATTTTGGGCAGTTCAGGTACTGAAGATATCCTCTTATTACTATTATTATTATTATTATTATTATTATTATTATTATTATTATTATTCCCACTTGAACCAGCAGAACTGACTGTTCTTCTTAATTTCGGTAAAACGTTGCCTGTTTTTTTCTTGAATTTTGGTGTAGGAGACGTGTTCAATTTATTCACAGTAACATTCATAAATGTGTTATCACTTGTATTGGAAAACTCAACTTCACGCGGTTTAGAAGCAGACCCATCAAGGTCAATTGTTGCTTGAGATGAATTGATATCAGTGCATGCATCCAAGTCATCCTCTTGTGAATTGATATCGTCTTCGGTCGCTGTAGTGTTATTACTTGGAACTCCTGCGGGCTGTACTGACTGATGAGAAACTTGTTTTTTAGAAATCGTCTTGTTGAAATAATTCGCCTCGTTCTCTATACTCTCCTTGTCATTTTGATCAAAAGTATTATTGGTAAAAGTATTATTGGTGAAAGTTGACTTTTTCATTGTTTGAGAAAAATCTGGTAAAGAAGTTGTTGTGCTATTCAGTTTCCGTTTCTTCTTCAATACTGGTTTCCGCTTATTCTGTGCTGCGGGCTTACTTGAACTTGGATCCATGACCTGCAACACCGTATTGTCACTGATATTAGACAAAACATTGTCTATCGGTTCAAGTGCTTTTCTTTTCAAATTCGGTTGTTTAACACGATTCACCGACGGCGACGCACAAACTAAGGAACGGTGCTGATATTGTATACTCAAAGGATGACTCATATTCCCAATATTCGGTATTGTAACAGCTTCGCCCGTATATGAAGTTACAGGAATAAATGATTGCAAATCGGTGGGACCATGCAATACATTATTCCCTTGTATGGTGTTTTCCACTTCTTTCATCGAATCCTCGTTACTCTTGTTGTTATTAAGAGCCGTGGACTCAATCTTGATATCATTGGTCTGCAAAAGCAAAGGGTCCATTTTCTTATTAGACTCATTGAAAAATTTCAATGGTGTCAGTTTCTTGATGGTACTGTTCAAATTCCACATACTAAACCCAGAATTGTTTATCATTCGACTGTTTGGGTTGTTACCCAGTGTGCTTTTTGCAGGAGTCTTGAAAAGAGAGTTTAACATATTACTCACTGGAGAATCGGTGTTGAAAAAATTATTATTGTTGTTGTTGTTGTTGTTGTTGAGACTGCCGTTGTTGGAAAATGGGGGGTGGTTGCTTATGGACTGCTGTAAAACATCCCTTATGTGATCCGGTGAGCTCAAGAGAAAATCATTTGAAATTTTATCCCACTGGAACACAGACGACGGTCTGGTATTGAAATCAGTAATATTTCTGTTCCCAGTTGCTGGCGGTGCTAGATTGGAAACATTATTCGGTCCACCACTGTTCAAAAGTCTTTGTAATATGAAAGTGTCGTCCAAATTAGAGTTGTGACCCAAAGAGTATGGCGTCATCAGGTGTGGTAGATGTTGAGCGTTCTCCGTAGCTTCTGCATTAGACATTAGATTTCCGTTTTCCATAGCTTTTTCGTCATTAGTGGAAGTGCTACCAGTAGAAGCTCTCACAGTGCTTCTCATCCCTGTGGTCTTGTTCTGCGTTGTGTTTGGAGAGTTTAGCAGATCTATATCGTTGGAGTCTCTTATAACGGAAGGATTAGGCATATGAATTGTTCTTTGTAGTCTTTTAGTTTTGGTGCTGGCCCTTTTGAGTGAGAAAGATGTTAAATACTTTTCTCTTCAATTTCTGATGGTATTTCAAATTATTATTTCTCGTTCGATAAATTGTTCTCTATGATGTGGTAGGTACTTGTTCCTGAGTGGCTGATCTTCTTTTACAACTTTGGCCTAGAGAGTTTACTGAAAGGTACGCCATCAAACCAGACACATTCTTTGCATATAAACAACCTTCCAGAAGCATTCCAAAAACATCAATTCATCTCTAAAAACACAGTAAACATTGAACCTCAAAAATGAGATTTAAACACAAAACATAAACTGAGATTCCAAAGTGTAACAAAAAAACAAAAAAAAAAAAAACACAAAAAAAAAAAAAACATGCACTAAGGAAAACGCGAAATTCTCGGGGAAACTAGACAGAACACAAAGAGTTCATGTCGGGTATGCAGCTTATTTGTTGTTTGTTATTTGACAAATGTGCAGATGTTTAGACATGTATGCTGGTATTGATGGTACAATTGCGGAGCAGGTTGCCATTGCGATCTCTGGGTTACAGCTCATAAAGCAAGCCACCAAACGAACATAGCCTAGGAGCAGAATAACGATATGAACGGGAAACCCCATAATCTACGTCCACGAGCCAGTGAAGATATGGATGCTGACAGTAGCATGGCTCATGGAGGCGCCCATAGTGAAAACGAAGACAGTCTGGATGCTGGGTCTCCATTGAAAAATTTGTCAAAGTCTTACCAGCTTGGAAGCATTGGGCATCCTGACAGCAAGTACATCGCGCTGGAGATAGACAACATGCCTTCTCTGCAGGAGGAGAATGATAAATATTCAAGACAAAAACCAATGTCTGAACAGGAATCAGTGCTCAATGACACGAGTAACAACAACTACAGTAGCAGTTTTGCAGAATACGACACGGTGATCAATTCACCAGAGAAAAGACCTGCATCAGCACAAGAGGAGATTGATTATGCCGACGGCAGCCCGCAAGCACCAGCACAGGGCAAGATGGAAAATGCTGAAGCACAATGGAAAAATTACTTTCAATCAAGAAACAGGCCACAATTGGTTAACAGAGAAAACATTCTAGGTAGTTACAAACACAACAATGAGCATGGTGCTGGAACAATTGGAAATAGGGTAGAAAATAAAGGCGACCATCAGTATTACCACAATTTTTTGCCAGATGTTAGCTCTCATATAATCAAGCACGATCCATCTGAAGATGAAGAGGACTCGAAATCCGGACGATCCCATAGTTTTAGCAAACTCACGGAAAGTCATGATGAAAATGATAAGTCTATTTTCCATTATGAATTTGCAGAAAAGACTGACGACTACACAAGTTCTTTTTACAATGAAAGAGAAGTTAATGAGAACAGCTCCAAGTTTCTCAAAACTAGTAAACAATCGGGGCATGAAGAACAAAAAGGCAGAGAAGAGGAAAGCAACGAAGAGCCAAATAACACGTTTTTGAAACGTAAAAAAGGGATATCCGCCTTCAACGTTCCACAAAGCATTCCAGAATACCACATGACCAACGCCAGTGACCACAGCAATGTTTCCGGAGATCCTGCTCCAGATGCAAGAAATGTGTTTGCGAATTTGTTTGCTTCAAACATTAAACCACTTGACAATACAAACAGCAATGTGCAAAAGCACTACGTCAATGCTGATGCGGTACAGCATCCCACAACAAGCGGGTTGTCTAATGCAACGACTGCTATTGCAAGTGCAACTTCTAACCCCGCTTTCCAACAGAATGCCGCGCTCAAAAGAGATCCAGAAATGAAATTTTCTGGGCACAAAAAAGCCTTGAGCACCACTACGCCACAGGATGTCGGCATGTTTTATGACGAAAAAACAGGTGTTTGGGCCAACCCTCACAACTCTTCAAGCATGGGTAGTGCCAATGCTTCTGCGAACACTATGGGAGACCCAACTTCAGAGTCTTCTCGTCACACAGTAAACATGAGCGATGTCCAGTCAGGAAACTTGAGTAGAAAGGGTGAATTGAGACAACCTTCCTTGAAAACCTCTTCCAAAGCTGATGTTGCATACGATGACTCGTTGGACTATGCAGATACGTCTGTAATACCGGATCCTGTTATTTCACCATTGGATCAAGAGTTAGGAAAAGATGCAAAATCATTTCTAAATGAACAAGAAACAAAATGCAAAGCTATATTGATAGAGCGTTTGATACAGCTTGCAGGAACATCACTTGGCTCAGTTTATGAACTCGATATATCTAACAAAATGCTTGGTTTGGACGTGCAGGACTATTTTTATCTTATTTTTGAAATACTGCCCAATTTATTAGAGCTGGCGAGCTCAAACACTAATTTGCATGAGGTGCTTTTACCAACGTACACAAATTTGGAAGTTTTAAATCTCTCAAACAACAAATTAAGAGAGATCAATAGTCTGCTGAGCGGAACTCATTTACATTTGCGGAGTGTGGATCTAAACCATAACTTCTTAACCCGATTTCAAGTTTCCAAACCAGAAACTCAATTTTTTAGGCTGGAAAAACTGGATCTGTCGCATAACTCACTCAGTGGCCACTTTGAACTAAAGATTTTGGAAAACTTCCCTAATCTAGAGACACTTGATTTGTCGCATAATCAAGGGTTGAAACACATTACTTTGACACCAGGCACAAAACCACTAAACTTGCTTTTGAATAACAATAGCAACTTGCAAAAAGTATCAATTTTTGAAAAAGAGCTACATCCTAACACAACCGTTTTTCACAAACTTGAGATGGAAAACTGTTTGCCTACATTCATTGCTTACATGAATACCAAATTTCACGATGACATAGCACACATGGTTGTAAGTTCAATCACGCCCCCAACTTCAAAAACATCATGGAGATTTGCTCGCTCACTGAAAAGTCTCGTTGTAGAAAAGTACTGGTCAGAAGACTACTGGTACAGACTCAACAAAAAACTTGAGCATTTGGTGATAAGGAATATTGTTTCCGACATCAATTTATCATTTTCAAACGCTGGTGACAGCTGCCTCAGAAACGACTTGGGCAATCTGCACGCGCTTTCCATTGCAAACACTAATTTGTCTTTCCCACTGTCTTCAAAGTACGAGTTTTTATTCAAAAATTTGCAAATCAGAAACTTACATGAACTAAACGTTAAGGAAAATGTTGAGATTAAAAGCAAGATTTACACACCGTTTGATATTTACGATCAGGACAGGGTGGAACGGCTTTACAGGCACGGAACGCAAAAAAAGTTTGGTGGCAGCTTAACGGTGCTGGATGGAGAAGCTGGTTTTTTTGATTGGAGTGTGTAATTTAAGTACTGTACTTTTATACTTTTCTATTTCTGATAAGTGCATGAGAGGGTTTGTAATTTTTGAGAATTTTCCCTTATTATATGTTTATTTAAGCAAACGGCGAAATAGCTTACGGTGGAAAACTCAGCTACAAAACTTTTCTCACAACGAGTTGTTTTGATAAGTAAATATTAAAAAACTTTCCACGTGATACTTGTTAAACCAAGCTTGGAACAACGTGCGTATATATATTTACTGCTGAAAGACGTTACTGGAAAAATTAGACCCAGCTTTCCTGAGGTTTGCAAGCTTATAAAAATCTCACCTTAAACTTGTTTTTGGTGATTTGCAATAAATTACTGTCCCAGTGAAAAAGGCAACCTTTTATACCGCATAACTCAGTTGTGTTTTCGATCGGAACCGTGAAAAGTCTATGTTTGATAATATACAGTGTGGACATACGTTTTATTATTTAGTTTCCCTAAAAGTTTCACCTCAAGCTTCGACATCGTCCTCCAACGACCCAAACAAATTGGTTTGCAATTTTTTCTGTTTTTCTTGTTCTTCAAGATCACCAAATGTCACAACATCTTCAGTGTCCATTTCTTCAGTGGTTTCTTTATCTGCGGTAGTAGCGCTTGCAGGATTGACTGACCCCTGGGCTAGCTGCAATTCTGCTCTGATTCTAGAGTTTGTGGCGTCCCATCCTGCCTTTCTTGCACCTTGAACGTATTTTGCTCTTGAAATCGACTTGGAGATTTTCCCATCCAAAACGTTTGTGAAATTCAAAGACTTTTGCAACTTCTCCTTTTCTAAAAACCCTAGATCAACATTTTTGAGTTTGTCTTTTAATCCCAGTTCGTTTTTACCACTGTTTTTACCAATCCTGTTTTTGCCCCTCTGTTTTCTTTCCATTTTTCTGTTCAACAGATCTTCATTTTTGGAAGCAGTTCTGATCAATGAACCGGCAATGTCTGTCTTTTCAGCTCTTGGCAAATCCGCCAATTCTTTGATTTCGTGAACTTCTGCCTCTGCTTTTCTCGCAGCTCTGGAGTGTTTTGAGATTTTCTTAGCCATTGGGGGCGTGTGTTGTACCTTTTTTGGTTCTGAGTCAGTGGTTTACTCCGCCCTAGAAATGCACTGACTAAAAATAATTCAAACTCAAAAGCATCGCGAAAATAGGCTCTTGTGAAAAAGAAAGAACGGGCAAAAAAAGAAAAAACAAAAAAAGGAACGCGCATACGCATTAAGGCGAATCAGTAGGCAGTAACGAAAGCAAGATTCACAAAGCATAAAGTTATCACAATGAAGTTAAAACCCACAGGAGAAAGACCAAGCTTGATCTCACTGTTTGCTTATATATGACAAAACAGAAACTGTACAGATGTGTAAATTATATATATATATATATATGAATGTCTAATAATTTAAAAGTGGTTCATATGCAAGGTACTTTTAAAAGACATCACCGTGGTCGATCATAGCGTCAGCGACTTTGATGAAACCAGCCAAGTTGGCACCTTTCAACAAAGATGGCAAAGCGTCGGAGTTACCTTCGTTGGAGTATTTGGAAGCAGTTTCGATGGACAACATCAAACCTTCTTTCATGTGTTTTTTAATCAAACTGTCAACGTATTCTGGTTCCCAAGTGACTCTTTGAGAGTTTTGAGCCATTTCGAATTGGGAAACCATGACACCGGCCATGTTAGCCAATTTTGGTGGACAGAACCAAACGGCAGAGTCGCTGGAAGAAGAAGCGGCAGCCAAACGTTGTTTTTCGAAAACTTCAATGGCTTCTGGGGTGGAACCCATGTTGGAACCTTCAGCAACGTATTTGACACCGGCTTTGACCAAGTATTCAGCTTCTTGACCAGAGACTTCGTTTTGGGTGGCACATGGCAAAGCAACGTCGACTTTGCTGACGTTGGTCCATGGTCTGGCACCTGGAATGAATTTGATGTCAGATTGGGATTCAGCAAAGATAGCACTCAATGGTTTGTATTCAGATTTACCAGCAGCAACGGCTTCGATTTGTTCTTTTGTGATACCGGATTCGGAAACAATGGCACCTTTAGAGTCACTCAAAGAAACAACAGTACCACCCAATTCCAAAACTTTCAAAGCAGCAAATTGAGCAACGTTACCGGAACCAGAAATAGCAACTCTTTTACCTTTGATGGATTCTTTACCCTTTGTGGCGTATTCGATCATGTCGTTGGTGATGTAAACAACACCGTAACCGGTAGCTTCTGGTCTGAATGGAGAAGCACCCCAGTTGGTACCTTTACCGGTCAAAACACCTTCAAAAGTGTTGGAGTATTGTCTCCAAGCACCAAACAACAAACCAATGACTTTCCCACCAACATTGATGTCCCCAGCTGGAATATCAACATCTTGACCAATGTGTCTGTGCAATTCAGCCATGAAAGCGTGGCAGATTCTTCTTAATTCTTTATCGGATCTACCTTGTGGGTTAACGTTCAAACCACCTTTGGCACCACCAATAGAAGTCCCGGTCAAAGCGTTTTTGAAAACTTGTTCAAAAGCCAAGAATTTCAAAACAGACAAGTTGACACTTTCGTGGAATCTCAAACCACCTTTGAAAGGACCCAAGTTGTTGGACAATTGGACTCTGTAACCGGTGGCAACTTCTTGTTCACCTTTGTCGTTTTCCCAAGTGACTCTGAATTGAACAATTCTTTGAGGAACTCTCAAGACTTTCAAAACATTGGCGTATTCTGGGTGGTGTTTGAACAAAGTGGATTGGACCAAAGAGTCTTCAACTTCTTTGTAGGCTTGTTCGAATTCTGGTTCGTAGGACATTTTTAATGTGTGTGTGTTTGTAGTTGGTAGCTTTTGCTTGGTTGGAGGGTGTTTAGTTGAAGAGGAGAAAATTGATAGCACATAGCGCTAGTCGAAAACACAGAACTTTGTTCCTAAGCATTGTATAAATTTGGCAAAATCATCTAGTCAACATCTTATTTATATATTTCAGATCTTGAAAAATTTTCCGGTTCTTACCTTTGCATTTCGAATTCTTCGTTTTTTTTTTTTTTGTTTTTTCCATTTCCATTGCCCTGTTTGTTCTCGAACACTGTGTTTTTCCGAACATTTCAGATCTTGGTAGATACAGATCTTCATCAAACATTACTCGCAAAAACTGATAAATCTTGGGGGAACTTTCCATCTGGGCACAAAAAAAAGAATAAGTTTTTTTTGGGGGGTGCCGTTACAGGAGAATGCAACTATCTCTGCAAGTACCTTTTCAGTGATTTTGTTCAGGTTTCAGCTGTTACGTACTATAAGTGTAGTAACCCTATATAATGGACAAATCCGTGGGTCATATATTGTGATATTTCTTATCTCTTCACATTAACGGCAAGCAACAAGAACATCTGGGCGTGCAAATCGTTACAGTTGAATAGAGTTACAGGGTGTTTCTCACGTAGGATAGGTTTTGCCTTTTGTGAGGCTGCTTGTACGGGCTATGTGACTATATAATGAGTCTTGTTTTTTTTACTTTTTTGTGCAACACATAACGGCCCAGTTCATCAGACTAGAGCATTACACAGGCTTTCCAGCAGAAACCTTGCTACTGCTAATCACTGCATCCATCACGTTTCACAGCTCCACACAGCAAAGCCATCGTTCAAGTCATACATTTCATTGTCATTTGAAAGATAACAACTCTCAATTTCATTGGCTGAGTGTCATAAATCTAATGCCTTGAATGGAAGATTTTGCTTGAAGGTGAAAATTGCGTTGCGATTGTTGCGTCGACATAGACAAGTCTGTATTGTTTTATTTTTTCTTTTTTTTTTGCTCGCTTTTTCTTCTCTTTTTCTTTGTCTCTTCTCGGACAGTTCCGTGCACTGTATTTTCAGCTTGCTGCAATAATTTGTTAGCTGGGGTGTTTGTCCAAGGCAATATCCGCTCCGTACGGTCACGCACAAACACCAAAAACTCCGTTGGCCGTGATCGGCATTGCTTCACTCAATTTCAAATCTAAATGTTCAGAATTAAAGCCGTCAAAGGTTATGCAATTTTGGTAAAGTCAATTTATATAACTACAAAGGGAAGGCAAATACGTCATCGGTGAACTAAGTTTGGAACTACTCACGTGTATTTCAGCAAACGAGAGATTTGATCTTTTGCCGCTGTAATGTGGAATAAAATCTTTCAGGCCAATAACTGAAACTGACAGGCAAGAATCATAGTAACGAGAGGATTATAAGAAGCCACTTCAGGTGTTATTGAGATATGTAGCCACTTGGACGAACAGATCAATCAGAATTCAACTTAATTATTTGTGACTGTTCTTCTGGTTTGGACACTACCTCTTTGCAGCAGGTTGGTCATGTCTCGAGACATGTTTAATGACGCCAAAGATACACTTTCAGACTAAAAAAAAAACACTCTGTGATGTACCAGAAATTAAAACATAGTGTCACAGCTCAAACCACTATAAGAAATATATGTGCAAGTGATTGAAAGAGCCGTTGGAAAGCTTCTCTCTTCAGCAGGGCATGTTTGGTGTTTTTTTTTTTTTTTACAAACAGCATCAACTCAGCTTGCACAAAAATCACTTGCGTGCATTCTTCAGTTAAAAGAATTACTCCAAATCAAACACGAATAACATACGCTGATAATAATTTATGCTCCTAATAAAAAATGACTTTTTCATCAGCAGGGGTTTGACTATTATACAACATCACCTCACTCATCTTTCATATTTTGCCAGACTTTGTGTCTCAATCTAGCCTCCAGAAGTCAAGTAACTGCAAGCTGCACCTTGAGAACGATGACCACCAAGAGTGAGCCAACAAGTGCTCCTGATTATGCACAAAGGTTAGCAAACATTCATAGCCAAGAAAATGGGAAAGACTCTTTAATATCGTTTTTGTTTGGGTTCAGTGCAAACAACGACCTATTTTGTCGGGATTTTGAACAGGAGAGTCTTGCCTTACTGCGTTCCACTGCTGCGAAAACGATAAACGTTTGCTTGCAAACATGTTAAAATTGCCAAATCCCACCTAAAATGATTGAATGCAGCATACACTTGTGCGGGACTGACTAGTGATTTTTTCTTTGCTTCAGCCAAAGCCTTCTAACTTTGTTACGGAACTGGACATGTTGATGCTTGCTGCTGTACTCTTCAAAAGCAGTGGAAATAGCGAACGTCATTCTTACCGTCACGGATTTATACATTGTGATTTGGCAACTAGTTTTTTTTTTCTTCAATTCATGGGAAACTACAAGGATGTTGGTGCATACTGTTTTTTTTGGAAAGCTGCCGAAAGAGAGTTTGGCTGATGTGCAAATGACAACATGCAAGGAAGTGCTTGACAATTTTTGGCACGGTAAATATGTTGAAAACGTATGAAAGAATTTTGATGTGGGCAAGGAAATGACCGACTGGGAAAATTTACGATGGCTAGAAATTATATTTCTTTGACTGTTGAAACTAAAAATGCATATGTGGAAGTAAATTCAATACTTGAGAAGCTGGCCAATGAACTTCCTGTTTGAAAACAAAACCAAAAACATTCGAAAACGTTTTTATGCCAGCCATAAGATAACGACTTCAAAAACCACACAGTTGATGGTAACGTTTGCAGTGAGTTTGAATGCTAATCGTTTCAGGTACTTGATTGAGATAGTCAGGTGTTACTAGGGAAAAGAACGGAATACAAAACACTGAAAAACTTTGAGCAGAAGTATGATTTACACCTGATTACAAACAAAAGTGTTATTCTCAACGCCTATCTTTCAAACATGCTAAAATACGTTAGTTTGAGCAAAGAAGAATTTAAGTATTAGTAGGATGATATTCCAAGTGCAGCGTTTAGTATTGGTAGAGACGAAGAAGTCTATGTCATCTCAGTTATTTTTGTGCTATTCTCAGATATAAAGACTAGGAAACACAGACAGTTTGCTTTTCAATACGCTGAAAACAGTTATTGGTTAATGACAGGTATTTATAATCACCAAGTGGGACAAATTTTTAATCATTCAATTAGACAATCCCAAAATTCAAAAAGGGGTTTGCTGAGTTTGCTAGAGGGGCATGTCTAACTTCAAAGAGTGGCACTTTTTTCGTCAATTGGTGGAAGAGCTGCCTTTGTATCATGTGATTTTACAGATGGATTTTGGTAAATGGGAGCCAGCTTCTTGTGATTTTTGCAGAGGTTGAAGTAATTTAGATTGGGCTATTTACCTAACTTATATGAAATCTATTACCATTAAAACCCATCATTTAAATGGCCCAACTAGATAATATATTAGAAGCTTTGAGAAAGTCAACTCTACTCCAGGTGTGTAAAATGCTTATATGAACGTGGGACAGGGAAATTCAAAAACTACTAAAATACTGCGTGCAAGTAATGAAATGATTTGTCAAAAATGGATACAGCATTGTGTTTCCTCAGATTAAACTCTACTGTTGTACAAAACCAGATATAAAACATGTCAACCACTTATTGAGAATTTGCT